>CM038605.1:6726744-6762596 GCA_021533255.1 Ceriops tagal | reverse complement strand
TTTTTTTGCATAAACTGGGAAAAGTGATCACTTCCAGTGATGTGAGAATAGATGAGAACTAGAAAACAATGCAAAATAGAGAAGCTAAGGACAATGAAGAAGATGACTTCAATGTAAATGAAGAATCAGACCAACCTGAAGAAAAGGAACAAGAAGTAAGTTCAAACTCGGAGAAGAGTGAGTCTGAAGATAAAGAAAGAGATCCTCTTGCAACTAGGACGGTGCAAGGAAGAAGGACAAAGAAAACATGGACCAGTGCTCATCAAGGAGATTAGATCATAGGTGACCCATCAGCAGGAGTTACAACAAGAAGAAGAATTGTGGGAGATACTGCTTTACTCTCACAAGTTGAACCTAAATTTGTTGAAGAGGCTATTCAAGATAAAGCATGGGTCAAAGCTAACAATGAGGAGTTGGATCAAATTGAGAAGAATGATACATGGGAGCTGGTTCCAAGACCCACTAATAAGAATGTCATAGGAACAAAATGGGTGTTTAGGAATAAACATAATGAAGATGGTAAGGTGGTGAGGAACAAGGCCAAGCTGGTTTACAAAGGCTACACTTAGATAGAAGGGGTAGATGTTGATGAAACTTTTGCACCAGTAGCAAGGTTAGAAACTATCACAATGTTCTTAGCTTTAGCAGCACATAAGAGGTATAAAGTCTATCAGATGGATGTGAAATCCGCCTTTCTGAATGGGCTCCTGAAAGAAGAAGTGTATATTGAACAACCCGATGGAGTACAAATTAGTGAGGATGAGACACGTGTGTGCAAGCTGAAGAAAGCCTTGTATGGTCTTAAGCAAGCTCTAAGAGCATGGTACAGTAGGCTGGATGTGTACTTGAGAAGGTTGAACTTCAGAAGAGGAACGGTTGATAATAACCTGTATGTGTTCAACTCAGAGAAAGGCTAGCTGATAACCATAGTATATGTAGATGACATCATCTTTGGAGGGGATCACTCTAAGCTATGCCAAGATTTTGCATAGAAGATGAGTGAGGAATTTGAGATGTCATTAATTGGAGAAATGACGTACTTTCTTGGATTACAGATAAAGCAATGTGAAAAAGGTATCTTTATTTCTCAGACAAAATATGCCAAAGAGATGCTGAAAAGGTTTGGCATGGAGGATAGCAAACCTATCAGTACCCCTATGATAGTGGGCTGTAAGTTAACAAAAGATCAGAAGGGAAGGAGTACAAACCCTACAGAGTATAGGAAGATGATAGGGAGCCTTCTGTACCTTACAGCATCAAGGCCTAATCTTATGGAAGTTGTGTGCGCTGCCAATAGATGAAAGGGGGAGTGCATATTTAGGGGGAGTTGAAATTGTTGCATAATGGCTTTCGTTATGAGTGTTGCCAATAATTTCAAAGGGGAAGATTGTTGTTCCCACAGCCTTGTATGGGTTGTAATTATTATCAACTACGTTTAAGTGTGCAAGAAAGTAAAGCCATATGGAAGGGCAAGAAGGTAAAACCACATGGAGAGGCAAGAACATAAAAGCCACAAGGAAGGGCAAGACAGTAAATTCACCCTATTAGGGTTTTATGGAGGAGTATATAAAGGCCTAACACTGTAGAGAGAAAAGTGCAGCTGTTGAAAGAAGTCGTCGAGTGAACAATATAGAGAAAAGAGAAGACGATTAAAGGGGCTGGACGACCGGACAGAAGATCGGAAGAGCAAAATGGCAAAGCCATTGGAAGGGAGAGAAAAATCATATACAGCAAAATTAGAGCAGACCGGCGGAAGGAGAGAGAAACCCGACGGCCAAAAACAGAAGGTCGACAGAATCGAGAGAGAGAGACGAACAAAGAGTGAGATCGTGAAATAGGAAACGGGTCGAGACGGCTGGATGGTGAGAGAGAAAGCACAACACGGCGTGAGAGAGAAATGGGTCGACGGCAAAACAGAGTGGATGATCGACGGAAAACCAGGATGGCCGAAAAGTAGATTTGGGGGCTGAATGAAGAACAAAGGTTTGAGAGAGAGAAAAGGAGCTGGACGGTAGAACGAAGAGTGGACGGCGTGAGACCAGAAATGTGAGACGAGCTGTGAGACAAGGAGACAAGTGAGACCGTGAGATGGTAAAAGCAGGAATTGTGTGAAACAACGTAGAGAAGAAATTCGATGAAGTACGGAAAGAACTCAACGTATTTCCAGATTTCTTCAAGAGAGGTTAGAGAGTGTTGCGGTGAACTTCTAAGCAGCAATAGAGCAGCCTTTCAATTCAACAGAGGCAAGACAAGCTAGAAAAAGGGTAGACACAGTAAGTGACACTCTTTGTATTGTACTTACTTAGTAATTTCAATAGTGAAAGGAGCAGAGGTTTAAAACATCCATTATAATTGGAATTCTCAAGTATAGTAGATAGTCTCGGTAAGGAAGAGTCCCTACCGTCATGGATGTACGTCACGTTGACGGAACCACGTAAATCTCGTGTGTCCTTAATTTGCTTTACGATGTGTGTTTTGAATTGAGTTATGAATGCAACTAAAGTATCAGCCAACCCATAACCTAACGATGACCTAAACAAGAACATCCGAATTGTGTATTAGGCAAGGTGTCTGAAAGGTGACTTTGGGGACTATTATGATTAGTAGGTAGCAATAGATCTACCTTAGTCGAGTCTGAAAAAGAGTTCGCTTTTAAGAAAAGGTTGAAGTTGTTCACCTACCTGCAAATTGTGAATTGTGGTGATACTGATTCACCCTCCTTTCAGTATCACAAACTAGTAGATCCTAGGGAGAAGTCGGGAACTTCAATTCCTTTCATTCCTTCCCAATAAAAATTAGCGTTAACTCGTTGTAATAACTTTTGAAGGCCTTTATGTGTGGAGTTATGAAATCCTACTAAGATTATGTGAATCAAAGTAGACTATGAAGATAAATAAACCTAACCCTTATACAAAATCAATCTCTCTTAGACCATCTAAGTAGCACTTGCGTCTCTTAATTTTGCTTGTTGTCATAACTCTTGTAATTTTGTTTCATTGTAATTTCCTCATCTTAAATACTCTTTTGTAATTAAAAATTGGATTATTGTATTAACTCATCTTAAACCTTTTAAAGCATATGAAGATCAAATTAAGATAGCAAAAGAGTTCAAAATAAGAAAAGAACAAATGATAAAACAAGAAAAAAAGAAAAAGAAAGAGAGTGAAAGGTCAAAGAAAAAGAAAGAAAGTGAGGCTAATGGGAAAATTTTCAAATAGGAAGGGTAATGCCAAGATGAAAGCTAGAGAGAAAAGTAAGAGGGTAAGTGTGTTTGCTTGGAAAAGGGAGGTTAAGAGTACTATGATTACAAGGCAGCAACTACTTGTATTTAGTGCAGGGATGTATATTTTTGATCTAATGACCTTAACCCCTTTTTACCTAGTGTGGTTTTTTAAAAAGAGATTCCCCATGGATTACCTCTTTAAAGAGGAATTGAGCATGAAATAGACTTCTTGCCCAGTATTGTCATGTCAAACTAACCTACCTATGGAGCTAATCCTAAAGAAACCAAGGAGATATAAAGGCATTGCTTACTTCTTTACAAACTAAGTTACTTTATTTTGAATTGCTTAAGGACTTGTATGCTAATGATTCTAATTTTGACCAAGTATCTAATCCATGTCATAAGTGTTCGTTTAGTGATTTTATAGACATGAAAGATTTCTGTTTAAGAGAGAGAAATTATATGTGCCTATATGTTCTATTCATGAGTTGTTTGTTAAGGAAACTTATGGGGTTGGTTTCATAGAGCCCTATAGTGTGTAGAAGATTTTAGATATATTGCATGAGCATTTTTATTAGCTTAATATAATGCATGATGCATAATCTGTTTGTCATAAGTGCATTATAAGTAGACAAGTAAAGGTTAAAGTTAAATTTCATTGTTTGTATACACCTTTACCTATGCTTAACCAACCTTGGACTAATATTTTTATGGACTTTATATAGATTAGTAAGGTCTTATAGTAGTAAGAACAACATATTTGCTGTTGTCGATAAGGTTAGCAAAATGGCTAATTTTTTGCATGTTTTAAAACCAATGATGCAACACATATTGCTGAGTTCTTCTTTAAAGAAGTGGTGTGTTTATATGTTTTGCCAAGAACCATTGTTAGTGATAAGGATGTTAAGTTCTTAAGTCATTTTTGGCACACTTTATGGAATAAATTAGGAACTAAACTTTTATTTTTTACTATTGCACTTCCTCAAATAGATGGACAAACTGAAATATTCATTAGGACACTCACTACTTTGTTATGTGCTATCATTCAAAAGAACTTAAGGTAATGGGAAAAGTGTTTGCCATATGTTAAGTTTGCTTAAAAATGGATGCTCTAAAAGATTCTAAGGTTATTCTAGGAGTTTCCAATACTATACCAAGGATAATCACTCATCTTTATGTGCGAGATGATGGATAAGGCTCATAATTTAAAGAACAAAGCTTAGAGTCCATGATATACATTCAAGTCACATGATCAAGCTATAACTTGATCTGTATGCTAAGTTGTATTAAAGGACTTTTTTTTTTGTTTTGGGTTGCTAGGTTTTAAGTTAAGGCTAAATAAACATGTAAAAAGGCTTAAATTCTTGGGTTTATTAAGAATGGAAGTTTAGCTGAGTCCTGATACATTAGTTAGGGTTTATACTTTGACTTTTATACTTAGTTATCATTAGTTGTAGCCTTTTAATGATTCTTACATTAAAATAGATTTGTATTCCTTAGTTAAAAAGGATCCCCTGTAATTGAGGTCTCTCTTATCTAGATATGATGGAAATGTCTTTTCCTTATAAGAGTATGATGTTCACATGCCTATCTAAACACCACAACTATACAAAATAAGGATCATGAATAATATTAAGGTATTTTCAACAAGTTTTACTTTGCTTTCTTATGTTTATGGAAGAATATATTATATTAACTTATCAAAGGAGCGATCAACTTTTGTGATATCTTAAGATTGGGGTTTTAAAGACTTATTTGATTAATCTAACTTGTTTGTTAACTTTTTGGGATATGCATAACAATTTGATTTAAAAGTTCCTAAGACAAGTCATTTAACAAGTTCTTTGTCACAAAGTCAATAAATATAAGTTTGCTTGACCAACCACAGAACATGGGTTAATTACTCCCATTAGTTCTATTTATTTGACCAAGATAACATTGTCCCATCTAACAATCTAAGGCATATGATATAACATTGCAAAAGGTAATGCTTTATCTTTGGCCTCTTTGTTTTCCCAAAATTATACAAACATATAGAAGAGTGAGTTTTGTGAGACCTACTCTTTATTTTTTAGCAATCTTATAAGTATAATGTCTAAGGGTATAGAAGGCAATTTCTCATACGGAGAGGAGGAAGTAGTTATTATAGACTTTAAATTACTTATGAAATCTTGAGAGTAGAAGTTTGATAGAATTAACCAAATTTTTTAGGAAGTCAAGGATAGGATAGATAAAATAGAAAGGAAATCGAGTGTAAATCCTAAGAGGCTAGTTGGAAGGGTCATCCAGTAGTAATTAGAAAATGATTTAGGTGAAGATGGCAATGATGAATATGATAAGGGTGATAATGATAGTAAAACTTTAAAAGTGGATTTAAAGGAGGATTTGGTATTAGGAATGGTAAAGTAGTATGAGGCAATAGGAATGCTTATGATAGTTACAATGGAGGTTAGGATAATAAAAATAGAATGGAGGAAGGAGTAGATAGAAATATGAGTATTATTAAAATGAAGGTTATCTTTTTTTAAAAAAAAGCTAGCCCACATGTATACTTGGACTAAAAGAGAAGGGTAGAGCTATTGTTTGATTATTATAACTTTTCTAAGAAAAAAAAAATGGTTAAGATAGCTTTGACTGAATTTATTGATTATGCAATAATGTGGTGGGACTAGCAAATTACTACTAGGAGAGGAATATTAAACGACCAATCGATACATAGAAAGAGTTGAGAACTATGATGAAAAGGAGGATTGATTGTAGTTCTTATTATAGGGATTTGTATAACATGTTGTAGAGCTTTACATAAGGTTTAAAGAGTGTGGAAGGGTACCTACCATAAAGAAATGAAGATTGCTATGGTTAGGGCAAATGTAATGGAAGATAGGGAGGCAACTGTGGCTAAGTTCCTCCAAGGGTTGAATAAAAACATAACTGATGTTGTAGAATTGCAACATTATGTATAGTTGAGGATATGGTACACATTGCTATGAAAGTTGAGAGGCAACTTAACAGAAGGAGTACATCTAGATATAATTAAAACTTGGGTTCATCTTTTTCGAAGCTGAATTGGGTGAAGAAGGAAGAGAAGACAACTCCTAAGATTAAAATTGATGCATATAAGCTCAAGATTATTTGGGGCAGTCTTGAAAAGAGCAAATTTAAGGATAAACTTGAAGGCACCCAAGGAGAAACTAGAGACATATAGTGTTTTAGGTGTTTAGGTAGAGATCACGTAACATCATAATACTTTAATAAAAGGTCTATAATCTAGAGGGAGGATGGTGAATATGAGAGTGGGAGTAAGTCTAATAATGAGGCTCATATACCACCGTTAGTAGATGTTAGTGATGTTGATGAAGGAGTAAAGTAATTAAAGCATAAAAAGAAACTTATAGTGGTATAGTGAGCTCTTGGTGTATAAGTTTAGGATATAATGATGAGGGAGTAAGTGTTTGGTGAAAGATAAAAGTTGTAGCTTGATTATAAATAGGGGTAATTATACCAATATAACTAGCATAATGTTAGTCAATAAGTTACGTTTACCCACAATTAAACATCTTAGACCATATAACCTGTAGTGGTTGAAAGATAATAGAGTGGTGAAAGTGACTAAACAGATTGTGGTTCCATTTTTCATTAGTAGATATAAGGATGAGGTATTTTATGATGTTGTACCTACTATATACACAAAGGCAGTTGTTATTTGGCCATCCTTGGAAATTTAATAGAAGAGTTTTACATGATGGTTGCCAGAAACGTTATTCTTTTAACATGGATGAAAAACCATTTACACTTGTTCCATTGGCACCAAAACAAATGTATGAAGACCAAGTGAGACTTTATAAAAGCGTGTAAAAGAGAAGTGAAAAGAAAGAAAGGGTAAAGAGAAAAGAAAGTGAGGGAGACAAAAACAAGGTGAGAATGCTTGAGAGTGATAAACACAAGAGCAATTAGATTTAAAAGAGTGAAAGTGATAGGGTGAAAATGCTTGAGAGTGATAAACATAAGAGTGGTCAAATGCAAAAGAGTGAGGATGCAAGAAAACAAGTTAATGTGTATATTAAAGGAGTAGATGTTTAGGTTGTCTTCCAAGTTAAGCAGCAAATGATCTTAATCCATTATAAAGATTTTTATTTTTCTAACATTAACTTTGATTCTTCTTTGCCTAGTACCATTTTATCTTTGTTGCAGAATTATAGTGATGTATTCCCTAAGAAAATCCTAGTCGGCTTACCACCAAAAAAAGAGATTGAATATCACATTAATCTTATTCCAAATGCCTTTATTCCCAATAAGTTGGCGCATATAGAAGTAATCTTAAGGAGACAATGGAGCTTCAAAGGCAAGTTGAGGAGTTAATGGAGAAAGGCCATGTGTTACTTATGCGTATACAAGCCTATACACAGTGCCAGTGTTACTTTTACCAAAGAAAGATGAGTTTTGGAGGATGTGTGTTGATTTCAAAGTTGTCAATAAAATAATAGTTAAGTATTGACCTTTTATACTTAAATGATAAACTTGATGAATTGCATGGTATTTGTTACTTCTCTAAAATTGATCTTAAGAGTAGGTATCATTAAATTAAGATGAAGGAAGGTGATTAGTGGAAAATTGCATTCAAGACTAAGCTTGGTTTGTATGAATGGTTAGTTATGTCATTTAAACTAATGTGCACCTAGCATGTTTACAAGATTAATAAACTATATTTTAAGACCTTTCTTGAGAAGTTTTGTTGTGTTTATTTTGATAACGTATTAGTATATAATAGGAATTCAGAAGAGCATGTTGAACATTTGCGTTATGCGCTTGATGTGTTAAGAAAAGAGAAATTGTATGCCAATTTAAAGAAATGTGATTTTTGCATAAACCATGTTATTTTCTTGGGTTATGTTATGTCAAATCATGGTATAAAGGTTAATAAAGAGAAGATTAAAAATATTTAAGAATGACCTACACCTAAAAATATGAGTGATATAAAGAGTTTCCATGGTTTAACTCTAGCTTTTATAAGAGGTGATTAAAAAGAATGTGGGTTTCAAGTGGGCTAAGAAACAATAAGACGTATTTGATTTGCTTAAGTCTAAGTTATATAATGCACCACCTCTTGCTTTGCTTAATTTTTTTTAAGACCTTTGAAATTAAATGTGATGCATGATGCATCAAACATTAGGTTGGGAGAGTTTTCATGCAAGAGAAACAACCTATTGCATTCTTTAATGATAAATTGAGCAGGGCAACAATGAATTATCCAACTTATGATAAAAAAATGTATACATTTCTTTGGACTTTAGAAACATGGCAACATTACCTTTGACTTAAAATGTTTGTAATTCATATTAATCATGATAATTTAAAACACTTGAAAGGATAAGGCTAGTTGGATAAGATACATGCAAAATAGGTCAAGTTTATTGAAACTTTTCCTTATGTGATTCAATACAATTAGGTAAGGAAAATGTTGTTGCTAAAGTATTATCACTTAGGTACACATTGATTAATACTTTGAGTATTAAGTTGTTAAGATTTGAGGACATTATTAATTTGTATGCTAATAATGCTGATTTTAGTAACGTGTATGCTACTTTTTTTATGCTAAATTACTCATTTTTTTATTTTTTTAATACAAAAATCAAATGCACTGCAATAATTGTGATTTCAAGATAAATTCTTTTCTTTTCTTTCAATTCCTTAGGTTTCCAAACAACAAAAAATCGCATTTTATTTATTCTCTTCCCTTTCGTTTCCATCTAATCTAAACAACATGCTTTCTCATTCTCTCTCTCTCTCTCCCTCTCTCTCTCTCTCTCTCTCTTTCTCTCTCTATCCATAAAGGGTGTCAAATCATTTGGCATGTTGTTACTGTATATACCATGCATTCAATACAAAATTTGAAAAGCTGCAGGGATGACAAACAATAAAAAGGTAGAAACTTCAAAAATCAAGATTCATCTCATGAGGTTGATTAATCTTGGCCATTATTTGATGAATAATTAAACTGAAAGATGATGACAATTTCAACTTGAAGCAAAACATAAAAGAACAAATAAAAACAAAAAAAGTAAAGTAAGCAAGCCCCAGCAAATAAAGGGTACAATCAGCTTTAGAATGGGTCTATCTATTTGTGTCTTTGAGGTTAAAATTTGCAACTCCAATAATGACCTTGGAATAGATGGAATGGGTATAAGCGACATTAAAGATGATGGTGATTTGACCAAAGATGCATTTCTTACAATACTGTTTGCTTTTCCTTTTCATATGACTAGTTTGGATTGCCTTTCAACCATAGAAAGAAAGTTTAAGCGCAATGATCAATTGCTATCTTTCTTTATAAAGCTTTTGTAAAAATATTTGAAGATAACATCACTTGTTTTTTTGTTAGTTGTGTTTGGTTTGAAATTCTAATCGTTGAAATTAAGATTTCAATTATTACCACCTGATTAGCAACTATAACATTGCATTTTAATCTACCAAAATGTATTGTAGGTGTTTGGTTTAGGGGCATTCAAAATCATGCATTCGATTAACCTTAATAGAATTAGTGGTCAATTTTTTTTTCATTCATTCTGCTAGTACATGCCCCTAACAAATAGGAAAACGAATTTTCCATTTAACTAGATGTAAGCTCTATATAACTACCCCAATTGATTTTATATGGTTTGAGCTAGATAGCAAGAAAAAAGCACAAAGGGAGAACTTAAGACTTATCCTTCTTTCTTTTTTTTTTTTTTGGTGCATGGAAAATGAACATGAGAGTTATCCATGAAATGAAACATCCTAAAGCAAATGGTTCCTTAATTGAAACAAACAAAAGAATGCTCATATGGGGTGAAGGGTCGTTTCCATTTTAGCTACCTTCAAGTCAAGTTCCAATCAATCAAGGACCAAAGTACAGAGGTAAGATTTGTGGGTCTCCTCTTGCCACACCGTTAGATCAATCACTGCTTTAAACTATGCTTTTTTCCTTCTCAACTCCTAAGCCCAGCCTTAAAGTTTATCCTCTTATCCTTCCTATCCAATAACTCCAACAACCTCATTTATGCCTAATTATAGCTTGAAACAAAAATTAATTTTGAGATTTGTGCAATTGACCCATATAGTAATTATAACTAAATTCAAATATAGCTAGTTAATGTTGTTAGGTATTGCCATTATCAAAACACCAATGCAATGGCAATTTAAACTATTTCAAACCACCCTATTCTAAAAATATATGTTAATTGGCTAAGGTCCATACTAATGGTGTATGGTCAAATCCAATGGCAAATAGGACATTAAGCCATGTTGTTTTAGGTTTCAGGGGATAATATATACATCGTATTATTTTTGGCTTTGGCGAAAAAAAAAAATTGCAAGCTTGGGCAAAAGTCCAGCAGAAACTAGAAGTAGACCTTGTAACAAAAACTTTTCTGCGTTTCTACTCAAGAGATTCTATGTTTCTCCTAATTACTTAACAAAAATGCCAAAACTAACCCCAACAAAACAAAATACATTATAACTTCCCATTTTATAACTTTTGATTCGTCAAATTTTCTTCAAATGGCACATCTATATCACAAAATTTGACACAAAAATGCAATGGCTATATGGTCATAACAGAAAACAAATGTAAACATGAAAGATACCCTCTGCCTCAACTAGTAAACCATACAAGCCACATTAAATTAGCAAGAGACAGTCAACCGTGTTAATGTCAACAACAATCAAGAATGATTTAGCCTTGTTTAACACATGACGAATTTTACACTACCTTGTTTTTCTTAAAATGTATACACAGAGCATACAAAATCGTATATTTAGACAATTGATTTGTAGAAGACTATGGATGAATATTTATCATTTGTTAAATAGGAAAGTCAAAGGCTAGTCACACTTCTGCAGCTAAAAACTTACAGAGTAGCAAGCTAAAAACAAAGGGGGAGTTCTGAACTAGAATTTAGGTGCCCGAGAGGGCAGCAACAACACTTTATAATAATCATTATTACCATGCTCTTCTACTGGCCTAAAAAAAGAAACCAACACATTTAAAAGTAGCAACATGCTTGAAGATGACCAAAACAGGACAACTTACTTTGAACAAAAGGTTATCAAGAAATGCTAATCACTAAAATTCAGACCAACTCTTTGAACACTAACAAAATTTTCACAAAAATTGAATGATAGCTATCATAAGCAACTAAAATTCAGACCAACTCTTTGAACACTAACAAAACTTTTCACAAAAACAATTTCAGCTATATTAGCCACCTCCCTTTTTGCTCTATATTCCTTCTTTTGAATTAGTTGGAAGATAACTTTCTCCTTTTTCTCAGCTTTGACTGCATCGCCTATTTTTACTGTGCCATTGAGTGCCTTCTCTTACTCAGGGAGAAGTGTCATGCATCTCATGGCATTATGGCCATCCTGCCCGCACCTTTCACACTGTTCCAAGTTTGCCAATATAGCAAACTTGTTCTTTGAAACCATTGGTTTGGGCTTCCACCATCACTCCTGGTCACTATGTCCTTGCCTTGTACAATATGTGCAAGAACTCATGACAGGTGTTCTCCTCTAAATTTTGTATTGTCTCCTCCTGTATGTAGCATCATATCTTCTCAAGTTGGAGACATATACTGGCCTTCTCCACCAGCAATTACTCGCCTTATGATCCCAAACTCCATAATACACGCAATAACCTTGAAACTGCCTCTTCTTGGATCTGATCACAGCTTGTCTTCTTCTATTCATCACTTGCTATGTAGGCAAAGTAGCTGGCTTCTTTGCTTGTGTGACTTTCATTTCAGTCACCTTCTTCTCCTTCTTCTGTTCAGCCATACCCCTTTGTCGGCTGACTTTCTTTTCTTTCTGAGATGTAGCAACTATAGGCTACTACTTTTTAACCACATACATCATTTTTGGCCCTGGCTTTGGTTTGATAACTGTCTTCTCTTCTTCAGTTATCTTCACTTGAGTCACAACCTTCTCTTTCAACTTCTGTGGCAAAGTCTCATTCTTCTTTTCTCTTGCAGAGCTTGTTTCTCCTACTATTTCGAACTTCTGCAAGTTCTTCTCACTCTTTTTGAGTTGTTGCTGAAGTCTCAGCAACTCTATCTCCATTTCTTTAATTGTTGAAGTCCTTAAGCCAAGCTCTATTGTAAGGTCTTCACATATTTTGATTTGTTCTTCAAATCTTCTCTTCAAGTCAATATGTTCAGCCTTGATTTCATCCTTTTGACTTTCAGCTTCCTTAGACTTTGCTTCAACTTGTTTTATATAGGCCTCCAACCTTCTTATGGTTTTGCCCCTTTTGATTATCTCCTTTGAAGCTGCCTCCAGGTTAGCTTTAAGATCAGGCTCTTCTTTATCAACCTCCTCTTCTTCTTCAAAGGTTGAGCTACCACCTTGTGCTGATGCCATAAAGACATGCTCATCTGATGAGTGTTCATTTTTCTCCTCATCAGCTTCTTTTGTCTAACTCACATAACTCTTGAATGAGCCTCTCATCTTCCTCTGTGGGTTGGCAATCTTCTTATTGGACTTCTTTGATTTGGATGATGATCTTTTCCATCTTGAATTCTACTCATCATCACCATCCTTATCTTCATCATCAAGTTTCACTTTGCACTGAGAAGCAAAGTGTCCAGTCTGCCCACAATGATAACATCTCAAAGGCAACTATCCTTTCCCCTTCTTAGAGCCCTTTTTCAATTTCCTTGTGAAGTAAGCCAATACTTCACCTTCACTTTCTTCCTCATCATCATCATCATCATCCTCACTAGATGATTCTTCCTCTTCTTTTATCTTCAAGTGCTTCATAGCTTTGAAAGTTGCCTCCTTTGATACCTTCATTGTTACAGAGCTTTTAGCTGACTTTATTCTCATCTCATATGCAATGAGATTTTACTGGAGATCATGCAGAGACATAGAATTGAGATCTCTACTCTCCTCTATGGTTGCTACCTTTGAGGCAAACCTCTTAGGCAGAATTCTCAGAATTTTCTTCACGATAGATGAGTCCTTCTTGTTCTTCCCATGAATTCTAAGGTCATTTATAGCATTAATAACCCTAGTGAAGAATTCTTGAACTGTCTCATTCTTCTGCATTTTAAGAGATTCATATCTCTCCTTGAACACTTGAAACTTAGCCTCCTTCATTTTGCCATCACCTTCATAAACTTTCTGCAATCTGTCCCATATCTCCTTCAAAAATTTGCAGTCCATAACTTTAGCATACTTAGCATCTGTCAATGCTGAAATGATGACATTTGAGGCCTTCCCATTTATCTCAAACTACCTTAACTCCTCTGGGTTGAGTCTTTACCTTCTTCCTGAGCCACAAAACCCTCCTTTATGCATTTCACCACGTTCATGCCCATGGTTGCAAATACCACTTGCATTCTTACTCTCTACATATGGTAGTTGGTTTCATTGAAGATTAGAACCTTGTTGCTGTAAGTAGTGTTGGTGCTGGTATCGGCTTCCATTTCTTAGTATGCTGAACAAGTCAAACTTCTAGGTCCCTTCAAACTTGTACACCAAGCTGTTAAGCTTCAAACTGGCGAACCTGTGCTCTGATACCAATTGAAGTTCCCGACTTCTCCCTAAGATCTACTAGTTTGTGATACTGAAAGGGGGGGTGAATCAGTATCACCACAATTTGCAATTCGCAGGTAAGTGAACAACTTCAACCTCTTCTTAAAAGTGAACTCTTTCTTAGACTCGACTAAAGTAGATCTATTGCTACCTACTAATCACAATAGTCCTCAAAGTCACCTTTCAGACACCTTGCTTAATAGACAATTCGGATGTTCTTGTTTAGGTCTTCGTTGGGTTATGGGTTGGCTGATACTTTAGCTGTGTTCACAACTCAATTCAAAAAACAGAATGTAAAGCAAATTAAGGACACACGAGATTTACGTGGCTCCGTCAATGTGACGTACATCCACGGTGGTAGGGACTCTCCCTTACCGAGACTATCCACTATACTTGAGAATTCCAATTACAATAGATGTCTTAATCCTCTACTCCTTTCACTATTGCAATTACTAAGCAAGTATAATACAAAGAGTGTCACTTACTGTGTCTACCCTTCTTCTAGCTTGTCTTGCCTCTGCTGAATTGAAAGGCTGCTCCACTACCGCTTAGAAGTTCACCATAACGCTCTCTAACCTCTCTTGAAGAAATTTGGAAATACGTTGAGTTCTTTCAATGCTTCGCCAAATTTCTTTTCTACGTTGTTTCACCATCTCACGATCTCACCGGCCTCCTTGTCTCACGCTGTTGCAAGTTCTGGTCTCATGCCGTCGCACATTCTGGTCTCACGCCGACGCACGTTCTAGTTTTCTTCTCTTCCAAGGGTGATGTGTTTCTAGTTTTGCTCTCACCTCACAGTTCTAGTTTTCTTCTAGCCAGTGGTCTCACGTCTCACGCCTCACCTGTCCATTTCTCTCTCTCTCTTACTGTCCAGTCGGATTTCTCTCTCTTATCGTCCTCTGTTCTATCGACAGTCTCTCTCTCTTTGTCCATCCCTCTTTGGCCGTTCCAGATTTTCTCTCCTTTTCCCTTATGGCCTTGTTTTCTCTCTCCTTCCCGTCGACTCCTCTGTTCTAGCCGTATACCTCTTTTCTCTCTCTTCTAATGGCTGTCTTAATTTTTCTCTCTTTCTCTCATGTTCTACCGACCGTTGGTGTGCCAGTGGTGTGCCGTTCCTTTGCCGTCCACTCTCCTCTTTGGCCGTGTCAGATTTTCTCTCCTTCCCCTGTTCTCTCGTCGGCTCACTTGGTTGGCCGAATAGGACTTTGTTATTTCGCTCTTCCGGTCTGACGTCTATTCATCCAGCCCCTTTAGTAGTCTCCTCTTTTCTTTATTTTTGATGACTGTATCTCTCTCTTCTATGGCCGTCTCTCGACCTCTGTTCTTCATTCAGCCCAGCCGTCTCCCCTTTCTCTCTCTCTCGACAGTTGTTCTTCATTCAGCCTGGCCGTCGACCGTCTCCTCTTTCTCTCTCTCTCTCTCTCTCTCTCGATGGTTACACTGTTCACGACGGCTACACTGATTTGCTCAATTTGCTGACTACTTCTTTTCTATTTTGTCATCCCCTGTTCTGTCATTCTCTTACTGTCGGTGTGTTTTGGCCATATGTTGTGTTTTTTTGTTTTCTCTTTTTGGTCGTCCACACACTTTTATGTTTTGCCGTATATTCAATTGTGTTGGTCTTGCCCTAGTTTTGTCTTCCAAGGTCTTTATATACTCTCTTCAATGAAACCCTAATAGGGCTTACGTGGAAAATTTACGTTCTTGCCCTTACGCGGTGGATTTACTTTCTTGCCCTTCCATGTGGCTTTACCTTCTTGCCCTTCCATGTGGATTTACTTTCTTGCCCTTCCATGTGGCTTTACTTTCTTGCACACTTAAACCTAGTTGACAACAATTACAACCTATCCAATGCTGTGGGAATAATAAGGGAGCACACTCAAAAATTTTAAACAGGATATCATGGTAGAATTCTTTGAGCTCATTCTCAATAGAATCTTTGTTTAAAAAATAAGATGTTTAAAAACACAAACAAAGGGCTCAAGGAATTTTGCACAATTTTGAATGACAGAAACAATATGCTAAGGAGCAACAAAAGTTGCAACCTATCTAGAAAAGCAAGAAAATGAGGTCAGTTGGAATTCTCAAAATGATGTATTGTAGCTATTGCATGAGGAGATAAGTGAATGAAATACTTACATGTTAAATCAAACCAGATGGAGTTCCATACCACCAACAAAAATGTTAAATTAATGATAAGTGAATGAAATACTTACATGTTTCCAAATCAACTAGAGATCCTGACATTTGTTAGGCCTCACCAAAAAGGAGTAATGCAAGGACAGAATGAAGCATCAATACCAAAAGTTCAAACTAGTAAATCTAAAAGCCAAAAATTACATTCATCGACACAATTTCATATTCATTCTCTAATGTAGGTGAAAAAGATGTTCACTGCAAAGACAAATCCTATATACCTATAATTTATTTTCCTACATGATTTACTCCTTCACGAATTTCTGTCAATTTCAGCCTAGATTACTAGGAATTTGACCTCTCAAAAACTTACTAAAGAATTGCCAACTTCAATAATGAAATGGTATGAGCAATTTGTAAAATAAAAAATTGCAACAAAAGTCATAAAGATATAGATAAGAAACTTTTTCAAACGTTTACCTCCCCTTCCTTTGCAAGATTTTGTAAAATCATGTCTAAAAGTTGCTAAGAAGCCTCTTCGTTTAGGAGATGCGTCATGATAGATAAAATATCATTAATTAAATTTTGTTGGTGATGTTCTCTGTCAAGAAAGGAATAAAACAATTTTACTATCCCTATCTTTTTTTTTAAAAAACAAGAGTGAAAAAATAGAAGTAGTCTGCAAAACACTAAACATGTTATAATGTAAAACTCAAATTATCAGTTTGCTTGGATTAACTAATGCAAACCAAACCAAGTACAATCATAATCAACATAAGGGCAAAATCCATAGCAAATAAAGAGCTCAAAGATTTAAGGACATTAGCTAACTAATGACAAGCATACTGAATAGAGCCATATGTAACAATATGCTACAGGTTGTCCTGAAATTCCCTCAGTTTGTTGGGTAAAAATATCTTAATGTCAAGGAGGATCTCTAGTACCTTACAATCTTGGTTGCAAATAGCAATATATTGAAGTTGGTAAAACCAACCTTGCTTGAGGAATAATACAGGATCCAATTTGAAATAGGAAGAAAAAGGAAAAAGAGGAATACCATGCCATAGAACAACCTAACAAGAAGCAAACTAGTTTTGCTTGTCTCATTTTAGATAACAATCACCAAAAGCACTAGAAAACTTCTAAAGAGGGGGAGAAAGCATTTCTAACCTCACAACAGAGAAAAAAATATTGAACATTTCAAGAACCAGATCATTGCACTCAATGTCCAACATTATCACGCAATGTTTACATTGAGCAATAGTCTCCAATATTTGAAACCTTTTTGAGAAGTATGGGCTTGTGGTATCAGCAAGTGCCAAGAACACACCAAGGAGAAGTTTAAATATGTCCTTCCAATTTAAGAGGACTTATGTCAGTTGGATTATCAAGGGATGATAATAGAAAAGCAGAAGAAATGGATACTCATCAAACCACATGCAAAGCATAACATAACATAACATCAAGCACAAAAATACCATTACCCTCAGATATTTGTCCTCAAAGGGTGGCTCGGGTGCCAATATCCAGAATAATTCATTGATGCAAATGGCAACCAAAAATTTGACACCTTTGTCAGTGTGCCAAAGAAGCACATGGTTAAGAATAGATATCCATAAGGGCTTCAAGCCAACTTTGAGCTTCTTTGTGGCTTCTAGTTTTTGTGAAGCAACTGGTAGCAAAGGCTGTTCAATTTGTGATAAAGCAGTTGTGGCTTGCTGCAGATACAAAGGAACAAATTATAGTGAAGGCTTTTTCTAATAGAGCTTCTAGTGTAAGTGGAACATATGCATCTATATAAAATGCTTTTAAAAAGAGGACTTGATACTTCTAGATAACAAACTCCTTAGTGTCAAAAGAGATTTGTAGGCACCAACAATTATGGTTATTTAGGGTGAGCCCTCTGTATCCATTCACAATAAGATATACGAATAAAAATTGAAAAACACATCTAATAACAACATATCAATTCCAACAAAAGAAAAGAAAGTTCCATTACTTGAACAAAACGAAGAAATGATTAACCAACCATTTACAGATAATTAAAGCAAATCTTTAAACAAAGGAGTGTGTGACAAAGAGTGAAATAGAGAGCGCGCTTTTATCACCTGTTTGCTAAAACTTACACACTGAAAATTGAGCAACATACCATCTCAGTTTGCAAGAAATAATCGACTCCAATAAACAAAGTCAACACCATTCAGCCCCAATAAGCCAAACAAAGAAATATTTTAAAGAAACAAAAACATCAGCACCATTTAGCCCCAAAAAGCCAAACAAAGAAATATTTTCAAGAAACAAAAACGTTAGCAACCACTTACTGCTAGAATAGAAACCAATGGAAATGGACTAATTTAGTTTCTATTGGGACAAAGCAATCCTGGACTAATATTAACTGCTCACAAGGAATTGTCTACATCACAAATTTCCAGTTGCACACCTGTGCATACAACACCCAAACACCATCCCCATGCCCACCCCCTTCCCTGCCTAAAATCCAAAATAAAAAACAAAAAGAAAAATCCAAAACAAAATAAAATACTACAAAATAGACGCACAAAGCAGGATTAGGTGAATGAAGATGAAAAGCAAGTCCCAACTAGAACTAATTCTTGGAGCATAACTTCTAGGAGCTGTTTATATCATCAAAAACAACAATAACACACAAGTATATGAGATTCCACTCTTTTCAAGCACATGAACGGGCTAACACTATTTGAAAATGAATGCTAATGAAAATGCAAAGCTTGGTATCTCCACTTACTTGGACCGACGGCTGGACAAGTGGATTAGGTGGCCAGGGTTGTGAAAATTGTTTGGTTGGATGAGAAACCGACATAGGTGCAGGTGGTTCTGCTGCAGCTAGTTGTTGTGGTGCTGCTCAGGGACAAACTATGCACTCCTGCACATTGCATGGTAGGGTAAGTTGACCAGTTGGATGGATTAAGCCCAGATGGCTCACATTGTAACCTAGATGGTGATGAAGAGGAACAATTTTGCATGAAATTAGTATAAATCCTTAAGAAATCCATTAAACGAGGAGCAAATATTTGGACATGGAAAGCTGTTCTTCCCACAACCTTGTATGCGTTGTAATTGTTGTTAACTAGATTTAAGTGTGCAATTAATTTGACATGGAGGGGCAAGAAAGTAAAACCACAACTTTGCAAGAGAAAAAGAAAACCCTACACGGAACATATACAATCAAGTGGATGAAGAAAAGAGGTGTAGACCTGTCAGCAAAAACAGAGGAAAAGAAGCCATTGGAAGAAGGAGAAAAGAAGAGATGGCCAAAAGTGTGATGACAAACCACCGACACAACAATGGTCAGCAAAAATAGAGAAAAGAAGAGATGGCCGAAGGGGGGCTGGACGGTAGGACGAAAGATATACCACTGGAAAGAGAGACAACCAAAAAAGAGTGAACGACTAGATGGCAAAAAGGTGAACGACCAAAGAAGAGTGGACAGCTGAAGGAAACTGTGAGACCACTCGGAAAAGAAGACAGCAGATCTAGAATAGGTGAGACCAGATCGAAGCTGGAACGGGTGAGACCAAACCAGATCTGGAATGGGGAGAGAGAAAACCCGTGAGAGACATACAAGCATCGGGAGAGAAATAGATGACATGGCAAGGAGAAAATCATGTGACGGCAAAAGAGTGAAACCCGTGAGAAACACACAACCACCGGCAAGAGAAAGGACGAGTCGACAGCAAAATAGAGTGGACAGAAAAACAGTGTGGATGGCAGATCAGAGGAAATCCAGCTAGATGGTGTGAGACCAGAACGTGTGTCGGTGTGAAACCAGAGATGTGTGTGAGACGTGAAACACCAAACCAGAAACGTGAGGCAGGCCGTGAGATCAGGAGATGGGTGAAGACGTGAGACGCTGAAATCAGGAGTTGTGTGAAACAGCCTAGAGAAGGAATTCAGTGAAGCATTGGAAAGAACTCAACGTATTTTTAGATTTTTTCAAGAGAGGTTAGAGAGTGTTATGGTGGACTTCTAAGTAGCAGTGAAGCAGTCTATTCAATTCAACAGAGGCAAGGCAAGACAAGCTAGAAGGAGGGTAGACACAATAAGTGACACTCTTTGTATTGTACTTACTTTGTATTTGCAATAGTTAAAGGAACAGAGGATTAAGACATCCATTGTAACTACATTGTGAACATCGGGAGTACCACACTAGTATTCTCAAATATAGTGGATTGTCTCGGTAGAGGAAGAGTCCCTACCACTGTGGACGTACGTCACATTGACGGAACCACGTAAATCTCTTGTGTCCTTACTTTGATTTACATTCTGTGTTTTGAATTAAGTTGTGAATTCAGCTAATGTATCATCGAACCCATAACTTAAAGAAGACCTAATCAAGAATATCCGATCTGTCTAGTAGGCAAGGTGTCTGAAAGGTGACTTTGGGGACTATTGTGATTAGTTGGTAACAATAAATCTACCTTAGTCGAATAAGAGAAAGAGTTCGCTTTTAAGAAGAGGTTGAAGTTGTTCACATACTTGCGTATTGACGAGAGTGAAAGTATTAAAGAAGCAGAATACTTTGGCTTAAGTTAACAGTGTGTTTTTAAGGGGTTTGATACTGATTCACCCCCCCTCTTAGTATCACAGACTAGTAGATCCTAGGGTGAAGTCGAAAGCTTCAATTGGTATCAGAGCACAGGTTCACCAGTTTGAAGCTTAATAGCTTGGTGTACTAGTTTGAAGGGTTTCAGAAGTTTTAACTTGTTCAGCATACTAAGAAATAGATGCTGATATTAGCACCAGCACTACTTATAACAAAAAGGTTCCAATCTTCAATGGAACCAACTACCATATGTGGAGAGTGAGAATGCAGGTGGTATTTGCAACCATGGGCATGAATGTGGTGAAAGCTATAAAGGTTGTGGCCCCAGAAGAAGGTAAAGATCCAACCCTAGAGGAATTAAGGCAGTTTGAGATAAATGGGAAGGCCTCAAACATCATCATTTCAGCATTGACAGATGCTGAGTGTACTAAAGTTATGAACTACAAGTCTACAAAGGAGATATAGGACAGACTACAGAATTCAATGAAGGTGATGGTAGAATGAAGGAGGCCAAGCTTCAAGTTTTTAAGGAGAGATATGAATCACTCAGAATGCAGAAAAATAAGACAATCCAAGAGTTCTTCACTAGGGTTATTAATGTTGTAAATGACCTTAGAAGTCATTGGAAGAACAAGAAGGACTCATCTATTGTGAAGAAAATTCTAAGAATTCTGCCTAAGAGGTTTGCCTCAAAGGTGGCAGCCATAGGGGAGAGTAAAGATCTCAATTCTATGTCACTGCATGATCTCCAGTGCAATCTCATTGCATATGAGATGAGAATAAAGTCAACTGATAGCTCCTCAATGTCAAAGGTATCAAAGGAGGCATCTTTCAAAGCTATGAAACACTTGAAGATAAAAGAAGAGGAAGAATCATCCATTGAGGATGATGATGATGATGAGGAAGAAAGTGAAGGTGAAGTGTTGGCATACTTCACAAGGAAGTTCAAAAAGGGGTCGAAGAAGGGAAAATGATAGTTATCCTTTTGATGTTATCATTGTGGGCAGACTGGACACTTTGCTTCACAGTGCAAAGTGAAACTTGATGATGAAGATGAGGATAGTGATGATGAGCTGAATTCAAAATGGGGAAGACCATCGTTCAAGTCAAAGAAGTCTAGCAAGAAGACTGCCAACTAACAGAAGAAGAAGAGAGGCTCATTCAAGAGTTATGTGAGTTAGTTAAAAGAAGCTGATAAAGAGGAAGATGAAGAATCATTATATGAGCAGGCCTTTATGGCATCAGCTCAAGGTGGTAATTCAACCTTTGAAGAGGAAGAGGAGGTTAATGAAGAAGAACCAGATCTTGAAGTTGAGTTGGAAGCAGCTTCAAAGGAGATAATCAAAAGGGGCAGAACCATAAAAAGGTTGGAGGCTCACATAAAACAAGTTGAAGCAAAGTCTAAGGAAGCTAAAAGTCAAAAGGATGAAATAAGGGCTGAACATATTGACTTGAAGAGAAGATTTGAAGAACAGATCAAAATATGTGAAGACCTTACAATAGAGCTTGGCTCAAGGACTTCAACAATTGAAGAAATGGAGATAAAGTTGTTGAGACTTCAGCAACAACTCAAAAAGAGTGAGGAGAACTTGCAGAAGTTAGAAGTGGTAGCAGAAACAAGCTCTGCAAGAGAAAAGAAGAATGAGACTTTGCCATAGAAGTTGAAAGAGAAGGTTGTGACTCAGGAGAAGATAACTGAAGAAGAGAAGATAGTTATAAAACCAAAGTCAGGGCCAAAAATGATGTATGTGGTTAAAGAGTAGCAGCCCATAGCTGCTATGTCTCAGAAAGAAAAGAAAGTTAGCCAGCCAAGGACAATGGTTGAACAGAAGAAGGAGAAGAAGGTGGCTGAAATGAAAGCCACACAAACAAAGAAACTAGCAACCTTGCCTACACAGCAAGTAATAAACAAAAGAAAACAAGATGTGATTAGACCCAAGAAGAGGTAGTTTCAATGTTACTGTCTTTATTGTAGAGTTTAGGGTCATAAGGCAAGTAAATGCTGGTGGAAAAGGCCAGTATACGTGTCCAACTTGAGAAGATACGATGCTACATATAGGGGGAGACAATACAAAATTCAGAGGAGAACACTTGTCGTGAGTTCTTGCACATACTGTAAAAAGCAAGGACACACTAACAAGGAGTGTTGGTGGAAGCCCAAACCAGTGGTTTCAAAGAACAAGTTTGCTGTATTGGCAGACTTGGAGCAGTGTGAAAGGTGTGGACAAGATGGCCATAATGCCAAGAGATGCATGACACTTCTCCCTGAGCAAGAGAAGGCATCGATGGCACAGTAAAAACAATTGGTGCAATCAAAGCTGAGAAAAAGGAGAGAGCTATCTTCAAGCCAGTTCAAAAGAAAGAATATAAAGCAAAAAGGGAGGTAGCTAATATAGCTGAAATTGCACTAAAGGCTGACTATAAGGATAAGCAGTGGACCTTGACAATGGATGCACTTCACACATGACAGGAGATAAGAGTAAATTATCAAAGCTAAACAAGTCAAGAGAAGGCAGAGTCAAGTTTGACAATGATGATTCACTCAATATCAGTGGTCAGGGGTTAGTAAATATTGGAAAAGGAAAGTTAAAAGATGTTTTGCATGTTGAAGGACTCAGATATAATTTAGCATCTGTTAGCCAACTATGCAACAAGACCATAAAGTGATATTCACAAAACAGGTTGCCAAGTAAAGAGTAAAGAAGGCAATACTGTTGCAGCCAGGAAGAGAACAGCTAAAAATTTATATGTGATTAATGAGAACAAGACAAATAGTTGTTTACTCACTAAAGAAGAAGAAAATCAACTTTGGCATAGGAGGCTGGGACACTTAACACAGAAGAACATGAGGAAGCTGACCACTACTCATGCAATCAGAGACATTCCCGACCTCAGGAGTGAGAGAGAGTATGTTTGCTTTGCATGCTCTAAAGGAAAACATGCCAGAAAGTAGTATAAGACTAAAGAGTTTAGTTTTGAAGCAATGTTTGACATTGTGCATACTGATTTGTGTGGACCAATGAGGACAAAAGGGTTGAATGGTGAAAGGTACTTCATCTTGTTTGTTGATGATTATTCCAGAAAGACCTGCATTATGCACCTCAAACACAAGTCAGAAGTTCTGAATTGCTATAAGAGATACAAAAGATTGGCTGAATATAAGAGTGGAAGGAAGATTAAAGTATTGAGGTTAGATCAAGGCACTAAATTTACAAATAAAGCTTTTGAAGATTACCTTGAGAAGCATGAAATTCGTCACCAAATGGCAGCAACAAGAACACCTCAACAGAACAAGGTGTTAGAGAGGAAAAATATAGTTGTGGTTGAAATGACAGGAACTCTACTGCTGGAATCCAAGCTTCCCACAAGATTTTGGACAAAAGCAACATTTACAGCCGTGCACCTACTGAACAGAGTTTTACTAAGGCCCAATACTGATAAGACTCTATATGAGCTATGGAGTGGGAAGAAGACAACAACCAAGTATCTTAAAATCTTTGACAGCCTATGTTTTATGAAGAACAAGGAGCAAAACTTGGGAAAATTCAATGCTAGGTCTAATGAAGGCATCTTTGTGGGATACTCAACAAAGACAAAAGGTTATAAAGTTTTCTTGCATAAGCTAGGAAAAGTGATCACATCCAGTGATGTGAGAATATATGAGAACTGGAAAACAATGCAGAATGGAGAAGCTAAGGACAATGAAGAAGATGACTTCAATGTAGATGAAGAATCAGACCAACCTAAAGAAAAGGAACAAGAAGTAAGTTTAGACTCGGAGAAGAGTGAGTCTGAAGATGAAGAAAGAGATTCTCTTACAACTAAGACTGTGCAAGAGAGAAGGACAATGAAGAAATGGACCAATGCTTATCAAGGAAATCAGATCATAGGTGACCCATCAGCAGGAGTTGCAACAAGAAGAAGAATTGTGGGAGCTACTGCTTTACTCTCACAAGTTGAACCTAAATCTGTTGAAGAGGCTACACAAGACAAAGCTTCGGTCAAAGCTATCAATGAGGAGCTGGATCAAATTGAGAAGAATGATACATGGGAGTTGGTTCCAAGACCCACTAACAAGAATGTCATAGGAACAAAATGGGTGTTTAGGAATAAACACAACGAAGATGGCAAGGTGGTGAGGAACAAGGCCAGACTGGTTTGCAAAGGCTACACTCAGATAGAAGGAGTAGATGTGGATGAAACGTTTGCACCAGTGGCAAGGTTAGAAACTATTAGAATGTTCCTAGCTTTGGTAGCACATAAGAGGTATAAAGTTTATCAGATGGATGTGAAATCAGCCTTTCTAAATGGGCTCCTAAAAGAAGAAGTGTATATTGAACAACCTGATGGAGTACAAATCAGTGAGGATAAGACACATGTGTGCAAGCTGAAGAAAGCCTTGTATGGCCTTAAACAAGCCCCAGGAGCATGGTACAACAAGCTAGATGCGTACTTGAGAAGGTTGAACTTCAGAAGAGGAACAGTTGATAATAACTTATATGTGTTCAACTCAAAGAAAGGCCAGCTGATAACCATAGTATATGTAGATGACATCATCTTTGGAGGGGATCACTTTGAGCTATGCCAAAATTTTGCATAGAAGATGAGTAAGGAATTTGAGATGTCATTGATTGGAGAAATGAATTACTTTCTTGGATTATAGATAAAATAGTGTGAAGAAGGTATTTTTATTTCTCAGACGAAATATGCCAAAAAGATGCTGAAAACGTTTGGCATGGAGGATAGCAGACCTGTCAGTACCCCTATGACAGTGGGTTGCAAGTTAACAAAAGATTAGGAGGGAAAGAGTATAAGCCCTATAAAATATAGAAAGATGATAGGGAGCCTTCTGTACCTTACAGCATCAAGGCCTGATCTTATGCAAGCTGTATGTGTTGCCATTAAATTCCAAGCTGATCCTAAGGAATCTCATGTGTTGGCAGTGAAAAGAATCCTAAGATACCTCAAAGGGACACTGGAAATGGGTTTGTGGTATCCTGCCATGGATTTTGTAAAACTACAAGCATACACTGATGCAGACTCGGTAGGAAGTATAAATGATAGAAAATCAACCAGCGGCTGCAGCTTTTACTTGGGTTCAAAGTGTGTTGCATGGTTAAGTAAAAAGCAAAACAGTGTTGCTTTGAGCACAGTTGAGGTTGAGTATATGGCTGCTTGTGTAGCATGTACTCAAGTGATATGGATGCAAAGACAATTGGCAGACTTAGGTGTTGAAGTGAAGTTACCAGTAAGTGTACTTTGTGATAATCAAAGTGCTATTGATCTCAGCAAGAATCTAGTTCAACATTCAAGGAGCAAGCATATTGACATCCGGTAACACTTCATCAAAGATCAAGTGGAACAGGGTACAATTCAGTTGGAGTATGTTGGCACTAAAGATTAAATTTCAGATATTCTAACTAAACCTCTGTTCGTAGAGTTGTTTGAAAAGCATAGAATGAGTCTATCTGTGCAAATGCCTCCTTAAGCCTAAAGTTCAGGTGAATCCTCCATCTCTACTTTGCGAGTTTTTTTGTAATTGGTTGGCAAAGGGGGAGAGAAGCAACAGTGTAGGGGGAGCTGTTAAGAAAAGGGGAGTTATAATTGCTACATAATGGCTTTTATTATGAGTGTTGCCAACAATTACAAAGGGGGAGATTATTGTTCCCACAGCCTTGTATGGGTTGTAATTGTTGTCAACTAGATTTAAGTGTGCAATTAATTTGACATGGAGGGGCAAGAAAGTAAAACCACAACTTTGCAAGAGAAAAAGAAAACCCTACACAGAACATATACAATCGAGTGGACGAAGAAAAGAATTATAGACCCGTCAGCAAAAATAGAGGAAAAGAAGCCATTGGAAGAAGGAGAAAAGAAGAGATGGCCAAAAGTGTAACGACGGACCACTGGCACACCAATGGTTGGCAAAAATAGAGAAAAGAAGAGACAGTCAAAGGGGGCCTGGACGGTAGGACGAAAGATATACCACCAGAAAGAGAGACGGGCAAAGAAGAGTGAACGGCTGGACGACAAAGTGGTGAATGACCAAAGAAGAGTGGACGGCTGAAGGAAACCATGAGACCACCCGGAAGAGAAGACAGCAGATCTGGAACGGGTGAGACTAGACCAGATCTAGAACGGTGAGAGAGAAAACCCGTGAGAGACATACAAGCACCAGGAGAGAAACGGACGTCACGATAAGGAGAAAACCGTGTGATGGCAAGAGAGAGAAACCCATGAGAAACGCACAACCACGGTTAAGAGAAAGGACAAGTCGATAGCAAAATAGAGTGGACGAAAAACAAGGACGACGGCAAAACAGTGTGGACGGAAAAATAGGGTGGACGGCAAAACAGAGGAAATCCGGCTGGACAGTGAGAGAGATTCGGCTAGACGGCGTAAGACCAGAACGTGCAACGGTGTGAGACCAGAACGTGTGACGACGTGAGACCAAAACATGTGACGGTGTGAGACGAGAACGTGCGACGGCGTGAGACCAGAACGTGCGTCAGCGTGAAACCAGAGACGTGCATGAGACATGAAACGCCAAACCAGAAACGTGAGGCAGGTTGTGACATCAGGAGATGGATGAAGACGTGAGACAGTGAAAGCAGGAGTTGTGTGAAACAACCTAAAGAAGGAATTCGGTGAAGCATTAGAAAGAACTCAACGTATTTCCAGATTTCTTCAAGAGAGGTTAGAGAGTGTTGTGGTGGACTTTTAAGCGGCAGTGAAGCAGCCTATTCAATTCAATAGAGGCAAGACAAGCTAGAAGAAGGGTAGACACAGTAAGTGACACTCTTTGTATTGTACTTGCTTTGTATTTGCAATAGTTAAAGGAACAGAGGATTAAGACATCCATTGTAACTACATTGTGAACATCGGGAGTACCACATTGGTATTCTCAAATATAGTGGATTGTCTCGGTAATGGAAGAGTCCCTACCACCATGAACGTACGTCACATTGATGGAACCACGTAAATCTTTTGTGTCCTTACTTTGATTTACATTATGTGTTTTGAATTGAGTTATGAACGCAGTTAAAGTATCATCGAACCCATAACCTAAAGAAGACCTAATCAAGAACATCCGATCTGTCTGGTAGGCAAGGTGTCTGAAAGGTGACTTTGGGAACTATTGTGATTAGTTGGTAACAATAAATCTACCTTAGTCAAATCTGAGAAAGAGTTCGCTTTTAAGAAGAGGTTGAAGTTGTTTACATACCTGCGTATTAACGAGAGCGAAAGTATTAAAGAAGTAGAATACTTTGGTTTAAGTTAACAGTGTGTTTTTAAGGGGTGTGATATTGATTCATCCCCCCTCTCAGTATCACAAACTAATAGATCCTAAGGTAAAGTCAGAAACTTCAAAAGCCATCCGAGTAATACACTTATGTCCAGTTGGTTGCTGCACCACACTTGCATCCAAGACATAAGTTCCATTAGCAACAAGTAAGGGGTAATCTAGTGAGTCTACATTCGTTATCGATGAATTGCAAGCTGAGAATCAACATTACAATGTCATTCATTTATAAGAGAAGGCTAACAAAAAACTGTAATGTCAAGTTTAATGGATATCATCGATTCACATAGAGCTTGATACTTGTGAAATTAACAAAAGTACAAGAAAGTGTTAATTGCAAGAACTAACAAATTTTGGGGAGGTACACCGATAGTGAACGAAATTGCTCCCTTAAGTCAAGGGGATCTCCTAATTTTGTAACAAGAATTTTTTAGATTTTGAGAAACCCACTTGCACCATTCAAAAGGGAAATACCATTCCTGAATCAACATGGGAAATTACATTTTATGCATATATTAGTACATTAAACTCAAAGAACTAAAATATGCTGATTATATTGGCTAATAATAGTATTCTTGCTTTCTTTCCTTGTGACACACAATTTTTCCATTTTTGTATATGAAGTTCTCGACTTCTCCCTAAGATCTACTAGTTTGTGATATTGAGAGCAGGGGTGAATCAGTATCACCACAATTCGCAATTCACAGATAAGTGAACAACTTCAACCTCTTCTTAAAAGTGAA
Source organism: Ceriops tagal (assembly GCA_021533255.1). Lineage (NCBI taxonomy): Eukaryota > Viridiplantae > Streptophyta > Magnoliopsida > Malpighiales > Rhizophoraceae > Ceriops > Ceriops tagal. The sequence goes on along the minus strand of CM038605.1, from coordinate 6,734,040 downwards.
CTTTTTCTCAGACTTGACTAAGGTAGATCTATTGCTACCTACTAATCACAATAGTTCCCAAAGCCACCTTTCAGACACCGTGCCTAATAGACAATTCGAATGTTATTGTTTAGGTCTTTGTTAGGTTATGGGTTGGTTGTGACGTACATCCATGGTGGTAGGGACTCTCCCTTACCGAGACTATCCACTATACTTGAGAATTCTAGTTACAATGGATGTCTTAATCCTCTGCTCCTTTCACTATTGCAATTACTAAGCAAGTACAATACAAAGAGTGTCACTTACTGTGTCTACCCTTCTTTTAGCTTGTCTTGCCTCTATTGAATTGAAAGGCTGCTCTACTGTCGCTTAGAAGTTCATCGCAATGCTCTTTAACCTCTCTTGAAGAAATCTGGAAATACGTTGAGTTCTTTTTGATGCTTTGCCAAAGTTCTTCTCTACGTTGTCTCACACAACTCCTGCTTTCACCGTCTCACGGTCTCACCTATCTCCTTACCTCACAATCTCACTGTCTCCCGGCTCGCCTATCCGTTTCTCTCCGGATTTCTCTCTCTTACCATCCAGCCGTTCACTCTTCTTTGGCCATTCCAGATTTTCTCTCCTTTTCCCTTATTTGGCCGTGTTTTCTCTCTCCTTCCCGTCGACTCCTTTGTTCTAGCCGTCTCCTCTTTCTCTCTCTCGACAGTTGTTCTTCGTTCAGCCCAGCCATCGACTGTCTCCTCTTTCTCTCTATCTCTTGATGGTTGATTTCTTTGTTGCCGTCGGTATCTCTCTCTTCTATAGCCGTCTAGTTTCTTCTTCCACTGGTCTGCTCTGATTTGCTCAATTTTTGTTTTCTCTCTATCTCCGACGACGGCTACGTTTTCTCTCTCCTTTGGGTGTATTTTGGGTGTATCGGTGGTGTTCCGGTTTTCTCTTTTTCTTGGTCCTCTTCTCTTCTTCGCTCGATGACAGCTACAATTATCTTTTTCTCTTCTTCTTTCGTCAATGGCTACTATTCACTCGACAGCTACTGTTCACTCGGTGGCTGCACTATTCACTACGACTACTCTTTTCTTTTGCAGGTGATGTTCTTCTGTGTAGGGTTTGGTGTTTTGCCATGTATTCAATTGTGTTGGCCTTGTCCTAATTTTGTCTTCCAAGGTCTTTAGATACTCTTTTCCATGAAATTCTAATAAAACTTACGTGGGGGATTTACGTTCTTACCCCTCCAAGGCTTACGCAACAGATTTACGTTCTTGTCTTTCCATATGGATTTATCTTCTTGCCCTTCCATCTGGCTTTACTTTCTTGCACACTTAAACTTAATTGATAACAATTACAACCCATACAAGGCTGTGGGAACAACAGTATAACAATCTCACAAGACAAGCTGGAGGACATGTGAGTGTTCCATTGAAACATTTGCGCAGGGGTCATAGATGTACCAACAACACACATGAAGAAGGTGGCAATACGCTGGTGTCTGGTGGAAAGCGAGTATTAATGTGGGACCCATGTAAGAATTCAATAATTGTTGGGGGCATGGCCCCCAACCATGGCTCCCTTCTTGTGAAGGAAAAAGGGGCACCCCCAATAAAGACAAAGGGTCAAAACCAGAGTATCCACAAAAAATGGAATCTTGGCCGCAATAGTTCTACGAGACAAGCGTTACAAACATATGTACTATAGCAATAAATTGCTAAACTGCGTTGCATCAATTCATGGAGGGCCTAGTGCCAAAAATTGGATAGGTGCATCACTTCCTCCTTCTAATTTGATTAAGCCAATGTAAGATTGCCTTAGGAAGAAAAAAAAAAGACTGAACAGGGAAAGAAAAAGTAAACAAAAAAATAAAAAAATGGGAAAAAACATAAAAAAAGTGGAGAGTTAAGGAAGTTCAAAATTAACCTCGGAGAGGAACATCAAGAACTTGGCCGATAAGAAGAGAAGAATCGTTAGAAATGGAATTAGGGGACATAAGTATCTCCCTGGTAGTCCCATACTCTCGAGAAATGGGCTGCAATGAGAAACAGCATTGCAAGTTTTTGGTGAAAAATGAAATCAGTAGTGACCAAATAAGCAACAAGAAACCAAGCACGAACAAGAATGACATTCAACAGAATAAAGAAAAAAGAAAGAAAGAGTCGGTTCATGCAATGCAACGGGAAGAACGATGATGAGCGTACTCGGAGGAATTTGACGAGATTATTCTTGTTGCGGCGATTGAGGCAGCCAAGATGAAGGCCAATTTTGGAAACAAGTTGCAACGGTGACTCGTCCATCAGTTGACTCAGCGGACGAAGACGAGAAAAAGCCTACACAAACCCTAGGCCTGGTTTTGCAAAGGAGGGAGGGAGCGTGGAAAGGGAAGTGAGGAGGAGCGGTTTCTTTTTCAGTTTGAGTTGTTTTTGATTTTTGATTTTTGTTAAGTGTCCGTTGCTTTTGAAACGTCATACGCTCTCAAGGGCTTCTTCGTTTTGCAAATCCAAGCAAGAAAGACGCAGTCCATATACTATGGGTTGTTATTTTACCCTTTTGCCCTCCGAGTGCATGAGAGTTTTGGATGTATTATTTTACTCTTTTACCCCTACTAATCAAGAAATGACGCCGTAATAGCCAAGGATGCAGGGAGCTTGCAATTGGATGGCTTTGGACTCCAGATGCAGAAGGGATTCAAAGGTGGTCAATTGTTAGTTTACTTTATTACCCTCAATTGTTCAGCATTTCTCTCGTGGTTTTATGTAATTTATTGCTTTTACCCTTGTTCTCACTGTCTTAGCTGTACGGTGGTGTTCTTTAGAATCTCATGTAGCCTAGCAACGTATGGATAACACATAATTAATTGTCAATGCCAAACTCTTTATGACAAAGTGTTGGCTATAATTTTAACATAGACAATGTCAAGTGGCATGCTAAACTAGTCACTGATTAATGGCAACACAAATAATGATTGAGAGAGAATATTAAAAATTATTCTAGTTAAAATATGGGTGTGTGATTTAAATTTAATTATATCAATTAGAGTTATAATTATATAATCAAACTTAAAAAAAGAAAATAAATAATCTTTCAAAGTTAGGTATATTATCATAAGGTGTAATATAGAGGCTTGTTTTTATAATTTATTTTTTGACAAGCATTCAAACCTTTTTCTGTGTTGCCCAAATGGAGGAAGGAAGAGGTGAATGGCTTGCCTAACCTGCAAAAGAAAAATACCGGACAAGAACATAAATTTTCAAGGGAATGGACCGAGTTAATACACAAGCTCTAACAATGTGTTTGCTATTGTGGGAAATAATGTGTGCAAGCTGACCCATGAAAGCTAATATTTAAGAAGAGGGAAAACTTTTCAATGGGATGAAAAATAGGTAAAGTTGTCATTGTTAGGTTCAAATTAGATGTCAAATAAATGACGTTAAATCATTGACATTACATGCAAGAATCACGTTTGACCATGCTTTTAAGGATTGATTTATAGCACAACTGCCAATTCTCCTTACTTGGAATGCACATCCATGGCATCATGGGGTAAAGGTGAGTTGTCAAGATAGATCCAGTTCTGAAAAGTCAAAACAAAAGAAGATGAAAAGAAAAAAGAAAGAATTGAAGTAATAAATGACACAGAAAGAGAGAGTAAAAGAGGCACAAAAAAAAACTTTTGCTGTTTTAAATAAGCATTTCTTTTGACCATATATGTAAAGGGATGTTAAAAGAGTTTGTGCCATGTATATTACATATAAACAAGCTAAGTCTAGACTTTTACCCCATGCTTAGTTTTTCCTTAAGAAATTTCTCGTGAATCTTGTACTGACATTTTTATGAATTTTATTTTTGAATTACCAAGGTCCAAGAAGGGCCAAGATTGTATTTTTGTTATACTTGATAAGTTTTCAAAGATAACGTATTTCATTGCTTTTACCAAAATGGATGATATCATACACATTGCAGAATTATTTTTAAGAGATGTTTACCTACATGGAACACTAAAGAGTATGGTGTCTTTTAAAGCATATAAATATTAGATTAAGATAGCAAAAGAGTGAAAAATAAGAGGAGAACAGATAAGAGAATGAGAAGAAAAGAAAAAGAAAGAGAGTGAGAGGTCAAAGGAAAAAGAAAGAAAGTGAGGTTGTGGAAAAAAATTCAAATGAAAAGAGTGAGGTCAAGAGAAAAGCTGGAGAAAAAAGTGTGCAAAAAGGAGAAAAAAGTAAAAGGGTGATTGTGTTTACTGGGAAAAATGAGGTTAAGAATGCTATGATTACAATATAGCAACTACTTGTACTTTATGTATAAGAATGTTTCTAATTACTTTAACCCCTTTTTGCCTAGTGTGGTTGTTTCATTATTGATGAAGATCAAGGTGTTGGTTGAATAACACAACTTCCATGAAAAGAGAACAAGGTGTTGATAAAGTACAACAAAGCAAGTATTCTTAAGATCCTTTTCAAAGAATCGGTGGTCCAATGAATAGGAAAAAGACAAAGAAGATGAAAGAGGCTTTACAAGGCTTACAGCCTGTAGGTAGCATGTGCATGAGCTGTTATTACTACTTGCACATTCTGCTGTTGCTACCTACAAGTTCTACTATCACTGCCTGCCTGTACGCAGGCTACTATCATTGCTTACACATTCTGTTGTTGCTGCCTGTACATGCATGGGCTACTACTGCTGTCTGCACATGCTGTTATCGCTGTGATTGCTAACTGGACTTTTTATTAGTGTTGCAATTGCTAGGATTGCCTGCTAGACTTATTGAAATTTCTAGGATTGCAGCCTACTCGACTTGCTGTAATTTCTGGGATTATAGGCTACTGGTGTAGGGAATGCCTACTAGTTGTGTTGCTAGTGTAGTGAATAACTGCTGGTTGTGCAACTGGTGTAGGGATTGCCTGCTAGTGTTGGGAACACCTACTGGTTGTGTTGTTGGTGCAAGGAACACTTGTTAGTGCTGGTTTGGTGTGGTTGCCGATTGTTGCACCCTCCTTTGGTGTGGTTGATTGCTGCACCCTTTTTTGGTGTGGCTAGCTACTACTCTCCTTAGCTACCTCTCTCTTTGCTATTCACCTTTCCTTATGGCTGCTTTTAGGTTTGCCGTTCTTTTTTAAAAAATTTGAAGCACCTTATTGTCTTACAAGGTGCATGGGGTTATTTATAGAGCCTTAAGATTAGAGTTACATGATCATCAACGATCATCATTGATTACTAAAGGTTGTCCTACAATCAATAACCAGATTTGATTTCTAAAATTGAGGATCAATGGTTAACATTGACTTTCTAAAATTTAGGATTAATGGTTAAGGGTCAACGGTTAGTTTTGATCCTTAAAATTTAAGGTTGGTCAACATTGACTCATTAACTTCAGGGTTAACCTGCCATCACCAATTTTGCCCAATGACCTCTCTACATCTCAACAACATTCATAACATCAAATTAACACATACAACCATGTGAAATGGTGTTGACAATAAATCCAACATTATTCATCAAAGATGAGTTCAACAATCTCCCTTTTTGGATTTATTAGCAACACATTAAATCCAATATCTAGCAATGCACATATAACAACCTTTGACATTCACAACTCCTCCTTCACATTGTCATTCACAGCTCCCCCTGAAACATGCATCTCCCTTAACTAGGCTACCCTTTTTTTCTATTTCTCTCCATTTATTTATTAAGTTACTCCCCTTTTTAATCAATATATACTCTTTTTGGATTTATGCAAAATATCTCCCCTTTTGACAACAAATCCAAAGAATAATAAAAGAAGGAAGGGGAGAGGGGTTGGAGGCATACCTTAGCCTTTAGGGGATGGCTGAACACAAAGTCAACTTTAACTTCAGAAATATCTTTCTTGACAGAACTTTGGTGAATATATCAGCAACTTGCTTTGAGGCAGGCACATACTCCAGCTTTAATTTTAACCACTTTTTCTTTAATAAAGTGATACTTGATTTTAATATGTTTAGTTCTAAAGTGTTGGACAAGATTCTTTGACAAATTGATGGCACTTTGGTTGTTACAACCAATTAGCAATGGTAGCTGCAAATCCACCTTCATATCTTCAAGCTGTTGTTTCATCCATAGCAGCTGAGTACAAGCCTTAGTAGCAACCACATATTTAGCCCTTGTAGTACTTAAAGCCATTGAATTTTGCTTCTTGTTATGCCTTGAAACACATCTATTGCCCAAATAAAATGCATCACCCAACGTTGACTTTCTGTCATCACAATTTCTAGCCCAGTCTGCATTTGTACATCTATACAAATTAAGCTATTCACTTTTATCATAAAGCAATGCATAATTTTTTATGCCTTTCACATACCTTAGAATTCTCTTAGCTGCCACAAGATGAGATTCCTTGGGGTCACTTTGAAATCTGGCATAATGTGTTATTGCAAAAACAATATTAGGCCTTGATGCTGTCAAATACAGTAAGCTTCAAATCAACTTTTTGTATTCCTTATAATCAACCACATTGTCTTCTTTATCCTTGCTTAACTTTGTTCTAATTGTGATAGGAGTGCTTACTTCTTTAAAGTTCTCCATCCCAAACATTTTTAACAGCTCACAAGTATACTTTTCTTGGGAGAGAAAAATTCTAGCCTCGCTTTGCAACACAAGTAATTCTAAGAAGAATTTCATTTCACCAAGTATGGACATCTCAAACTTCTTCTTCATTTGCTTAACAAAGGTAGTGCACAAGACCTCCTTTTTTGCATCAAAGATTATGTCATCAACATAAAGCACAATAATTAATTGGCCTCGGTTGTCTTCCTTTATGTATAAGTTGCTGTTTGTTGTTCCTACAGCCTTATATGGGTTGTAATTGTTGTCAACTAGGTTTAAGTGTGCAAGAAAGTAAAGCCACATGGAAGGACAAGAAAGTAATTCCGTCGCGTAAGCCCTATTAGGGTTTCATGGAAGAGAGTATATAAAGATCTTGGAAGACAAAACTAAGGTAAGGCCAACACAATTGAATACACGGCAAAAGATAAGAGGAGTGGACGAAGAGAGAGAGAGACCATCAGCAATTAAGCATTTGGCAAACACAAGACGGCAAAACAGGGAACGAAGAACGGCCAAAGTGGTACACGGCAAAAAGAAGAGAAGCTCGGCAAAACAGGAGAACCGGCCAAAGGGGTACATGGCAAAAAGAAGAAGAGCATGACAAAGAGGAAAAACCCAACGGCCAAATAGGGGAAGGAGAGAAAAACCATATATAGCCAAGTAAAGGGTGGAAAAAAAAAATAGAACGGTCGGCAAAAATAAAGAAAAGAAGAGGTGGACAATGAATTGAAACGAAAAAAAAAA
>CM038605.1:6697805-6722946 GCA_021533255.1 Ceriops tagal | reverse complement strand
AGAGAGAACCGTCAAAAAGGGATCGTCGGTAGAAAAGAGAGAGAAACCTGTGCGTGACACAGACCATCGGCACACCACCGGTCAGCGAGGGAACGACACGACAAGAGAGACAAATGGGTAAGACGAGACCAGATCGGGAACCAAAGAGACCAGATCCGAGTTGGAACGGGTAAGATGAGACCAGATTGGGAGAGAGAAACAGACGGTCGGAAAAACAAAGAAACAGGTTCACGGGAGAGAAAACCAGGTACGGCTAGACGGGGCTAGACGACAGGACGAAGAAAAGTAGACCACCGGCAGAAAAGGGAGGAAATCCGGCCAAGTGGGTGAACGAAAAAGAGAAATCTGGTGAAGAGAGAGAAATCCGATGGGAAGAGAGAGAAATCCGGTGGTAAGAGAGAGAAATCTGGCAAGAAGAGAGAGAAATTCGGTTGGACAGCAAGAGAAAGAAACAGACAGGCGAGCCGTAAAACAGTAAAGCCGTGAGACAAGGAGACAGGGAGACAGTGAGACGGTGAAAGCAGGAGTTGTGTGAAACAACGTAGAGAAGGAATTCAGTGAAATATTGAACTCAACGTATTTCCAGACTTCTTCAAGAGAGGTTAGAGAGCGTTGCGGTGAACTTCTAAACGGCAGTGGCGCAGCCTTTCAATTCAATAGAGGCAAGACAAGCTCGAAGAAAGGTAGACACAGTAAGTGACACTCTTTGTATTGTACTTGCTTAGTAATTGCTATATTGAAAGGAGCAGAGAATTAAAGACATCCATTGTAACCTATATTCACAAGTATAGTGGATAGTCTCAGTAAGTAGAGGGACAGTCCCTACCACCCTGGATGTACATCACGTTGACAGAACCACGTAAATCTCGTGTGTCCTTAATTTGCTTTACATTTTGTGTTTTGAATTGAGTTGTGAACGCAGCTAAAGTATCAGCCAACCCATAAACTAACGAAGACCTAAACAAGAACATCCGTATTGTCTATTAGGCAAGGTGTCTGAAAGGTGACATTGGGGACTATTGTGATTAGTAGGTAGCAATAGATCTACCTTAGTCGAGTCTGATAAAGAGTTTGCTTTTAAGAAGAGGTTGAAGTCGTTCACTTACCTGCAAATTGCGAATTGTGGTGATATTGATTCACCGCCCCTCTCAGTATCACAAACTAGTAGATTCTAGGGGGAAGTCGGAAACTTCAATTGGTATCAAAGCACAGGTTCACCAGTTTGAAGCTTAACAGCTTGGTGTACTAGTTTGAAGGGATCTAGAAGTTTAACTTGTTCAGCATATTGAGAAATGGATGTCGGTACCAGCACTAGCACTACGTACAGTAAGAAGGTTCCAATGTTCAATGGAACCAACTACCATATGTGGAGAGCAAGAATGCAAGTGGTATTTGTAACCATGGGCATGAACGTGGTGAAATGCATACAGTAGGGTTTTGTGGCTCTGGAAGAAAGTAAAGACCCAACCCCAGAGGAGTTAAGGCAATTTGAGATAAATGGGAAGGTCTCAAGTGTCATCATTGCAACATTGACAGATGCTGAGTATGCTAAAGTGATGGACTGCAAATCTGCTAAGGAGATATGGGACAGATTGCAGAAGGTCCATGAAGGTAATGGCAGAATGAAAGAGGCTATGCTTCAAGTGTTCAAGGAGAGAAATGAATCTCTCAGAATGCAAAAGAATGAGACAGTCCAAGAGTTCTTCACCAAGGTTATTGATGCTGTGAATGACCTGAGAAGTCATGGAAAGAACAAGAAGGACTCATCTGTTGTGAAGAAGATGCTGAGAATTCTGCCTGAGAAGTTTGCCTCAAAGGTAGCAGCCATAGAGGAGAGTAGAGATCTTAATTCTATGTCTCTGCATGATCTCCAGTGAAATCTCATTGCATATGAGATGAGGATAAAGTCAGTTGAAAGCTCTGCAACAACGAAGGTATCCAAGGAGGCAGCTTTCAAAGCTATGAAGCACTTGAAGATAAAAGAAGAGAAAGAATCATCTAGTGAGGATGATGATGATGAGGAAGAAAGTGAAGGTGAAGTGTTGGCTTACTTCACAAGGAAATTCAAGAAGGGGTCTAAGAAGGGAAAAGGACAATTGGCCTTGAGATGTTATCGCTGTGGGCAGACTAGACACTTTGCTTCTCAGTGCAAAGTGAAACTTGATGATGAAGATATGGATGGTGATGATAAGCAGAATTCAAGATAGAGAAGATCATCATTCAAATCAAAGAAGTCTAGTAAGAAGATTGCCAACCCACAGAGGAAGAAGAGAGGCTCATTTAAGAGTTATGTGAGTCAGACAAAAGAAGTTGATGAGGAGGAAGATGAAGACTCATCAGATGAGCATGTCTTTATGGCATCAGCATAAGGTGGTAGATCAACCTCTGAAGAGGAAGAGGAGGTTGATGAAGAAGAGCCAAATCTTGAAGCTGAGCTGAAAGCAGCTTTAAATGAGATAATCAGAAGGGACAGAACCATAAAAAGGTTGGAGGCCCATATAAAACAAGTTAAAGCAAAGTCTGAGGAAGCTGAAAGTCAAAAGGATGAAATATGGGCTGAACATATTGACTTAAAGAGAAGATTTGAAGAATAGAGCAAAATATGTGAAGATCTTACAATAGAGCTTGGCTTAAGGACTTCAACAATTGAAGAAATGGAGATAGAGTTGCTAAGACTTCAGCAACAACTCTAAAAGAGTGAGGAGAACTTGCAGAAGTTTGAAGTGGTAGGAGAAACAAGCTTTGTAAGAGAAAAGAAGAATGAGACTTTGCCACAGAAGTTGAAAGAGAAGGCTATGACTCAAGAAAAGAAAACTGAAGAAGAGAAGACAATTATCAATCCAAAGCCAGGGCCAAAAATGATGTGTGTGGTTAAAAAGCAGCAGCAGCCCATAGCTGCTATGTTTCAGAAAGAAAAGAAAGTTAGCCAGCACAGGGCTACGACTAAACAGAAGAAGGAGAAGAAGGTGACTGAAATGAAAGTCACACAAGCAAAGAAGCCAGCTACGTTGCCTACACAGCAAGTGATGAACAGAAGAAGACAAGCTGTGATCAGACCCAAGAAGAGGCAATTTCAAGGTCATTGCCTTTATTGCGAAGTTTGGGGTCATAAGGCAATTAACTGCTGGTGGAGAAAGCCAGTATATGTCTCCAACTTGAGAAGATACGATGCTGCATACAGGGGGAGACAATACAGAATCCAGAAGAGAACACCTATCATGAGTTCTTACACATATTGTAAAAGGCAAGGACATACTGACAAGGATTGTTGGTGGAGGCCCAAACCAGTGATTTCAAAGAACAAGTTTGCTATATTGGCAGACTTGGAGTAGTGTGAAAGGTGCGGGCAGGATGGCCATAATGCCAAGAAATGCATGACACTTCTCCCTGAGCAAGAAAAGGCACTCGATGGCACAGTAAAGACAAGTGGTGCAATCAAAGCTATGAAAAAGGAGAAAGCTATCTTCCAGCTTGTTTAAAAGAAGGATATAAAGCTAAAACAGAAGTGGTTAATATAGCTGAAATTGCACTCAAAGCTGACTACAAGGATAAGCAGTGGATCCTTGACAGTGGGTGCACTTCACACATAACGGGAGACAAGAGTAAATTGTCAAAGCTAAACAAGTCAAGAGAAGGTAGAGTCAAGTTTAGCAATGATGATTCACTCAACATCAATGGTCAGGGGTCAGTAAACATTAGAAGAGGAAAGCTGAAAGATGTTCTAAATGTTGAAGGACTCAGATATAATCTAGCATCTGTCCACAAACTATGCAATGAAGACCATAAGGTAATATTCAAAAAAACAAGTTGCTAGGTAAAAAGTAAAGAAGGCAATACTGTTGCAGCTGGGAAGAAAATAGCTGAAAATTTGTATGTGATTGATGAAGAAAGAGATCCTCTTGCAACTAAGACTGTGCAAGAAAGAAAGCAAAAGAAAACGTGGATCAGTGCTTATCAAGAAAATCAGATCACAGGTGACCCATCAGCAGGAGTTACAACAAGAAAAGGAATTATGGGAGCTACTGCTTTACTCTCACAAGTTGAACATAAATCTGTTGAAGAGTTTACACAAGATCTAACTAAATCTCTATCCACAGAGTTGTTTGAAAAGCACAGAATGAGTCTGTCTGTGCGAATGCCTCCTCAAGCCTGAAAATCAGGTGAATCCTCCATCTCTACTTTGCGAGTTTTTCAAATTTGTAATTGGTTGGCAAAGGGGGAGAGAAGCAATAGTGCAGGGGGAGCTGTTAAAAAAGGGAGAGTGTATATTTAGGGGGAGTTGAAACTGCTGCATAGTGGCTTTTGATATGAGTGTTGCCAATAATTACAAAGGGGGAGATTATTGTTCCCACAATCTTGTATGGGTTGTAATTGTTGCCAACTAGGTTTAAGTGTGAAAGAAAGTAAAGCCACATGAAAGGGTAAGAAGGTAAATCCACATCGAAGGGCAAAAAGGTAAAACCACACGAAAGGGCAATAAAGTAAATTCATAGCGTAAGCCTTATTAGGGTTCATGGAGTAGAGTATATAATGGTCTTGGAAGTCAAAGAACAAGGAGTTGACAATATTGACTATTCAGCAAAACCTAGACAACCGACCAAACAAAGAGAACACCAAACCCTACATGGAAGAACACCACTGGCAAGGACGAAGAGAGTAAACGGCGTAGCCGATGGATGAATGAAGTGAACAGTGCAGCCATCGAGTGAATAGTAGCCGACGGGCAAAGAGAGCGAAAAAGAGAAAGAGGAGACGATCGACGGCTGAACTGAGTGAAGAACAGCTGTCGTCGGAGATAGGAGAGAAAATTGGCACACCACCGACACGCCCAAACTTGCCCAGAGAAGAGTGAACGGCTGGACGACAGGAAGAGGGAGAAAGTGGTGAACAGTCGAAGAGGGGCTGGATGGCAGGCCAAAGAAGAGCCACCACCAGCCGGAGGAGAAAACCAACGACGGCAGAACGTCACAGAAGAGAGAGAACCGTTGAAAAGGGATCATCGGCAGAAAAGAGAGAGAAACCTATGCGTGACACAGACCAATGGCACACCACCGGTCGGCAAGGGAATGACATGGCAAGAGAGACAAACGGGTAAGACGAGACCAGATCGGGAGAAAGAAACAAATGGTCAGAAAAACAGTGAAACGGGTCGACGAGAGAGAAAACCGGGTACGACTAGACGAGGCTAGATGGCAGGACGAAAAAAAGCAGACCATCTGCAGAAAAGGGAGGAAATCCGGCCAAATGGGTGAACGGAAAAGAGAAATCTGGTGAAGAGAGAGAAATCTGGCGGGAAGAGAGAGAAATTTGGCAGTAAGGGAGAGAAATTTGGCGGGACAGCAAAAGAGAGAAACAGACAGGCGAGCCGTAAAACAGTAAAGCCGTGAGACAAGGAGACGTAGAGACCGTGAGATGGTGAAAGCGGGAGTTGTGTGAAACAACGTAGAGAAGGAATTCAGTGAAGCATTGAACTCAACGTATTTTTAGACTTCTTCAAGAGAGGTTAGAGATTGTTGCGGTGAACTTCTAAGCGGCAGTGGAGCAGCTTTTCAATTCAACAGAGGCAAGACAAGCTAGAAGAAGGGTAGACACAGTAAGTGACACTCTTTGTATTGTACTTGCTTAGTAATTGCAATATTGAAAGGAGCAGAGAATTAAAGACATCCATTTTAACTGGAATTCTCAAGTATAATGGACAATCTCAGTAAGGGAGAGTCCCTACCCCCATGGATGTACGACACGTTGACAGAACCACGTAAATCTCGTGTGTCCTTAATTTGCTTTACGTTCTGTGTTTTGAATTGAGTTGTGAACGCAACTAAAGTATCAGCTAACCCATAACCTAACGAAGACCTAAACAAGAACATCTAAATTGTCTATTAGGCAAGGTGTCTGAAAGGTGACTTTGGGGACTATTGTGATTAATAAGTAGCAATAGATCTACCTTAGTCAAGTCTGAGAAAGAGTTTGCTTTTAAGAAGAGGTTAAAGTTGTTCACTTACCTGCGAATTGCGAATTGTGGTGATACTAATTCATCCCCCCTTCTCAATATCACAAACTAATAGATCCTAGGGAGAAGTTAGGAACTTCACTGTTCACATTCCATTTTCTAAACATCATATTTTTAAGGCATGTATTTTGCTTGGAATACCATGCTCTTGGAGCTTGCTTTAAGCTATATAAAGCCTTGTTTAATTTGCACACACTTAAACCATCATGATCAAGTATAAAACCATTCACATGTTCAATAAATGCCTCTTCTTCAAGCTCTCCATTCAAAAATGCAGACTTCACATCCATCTCATCGACTTTGTAGTTCCTTTGAGCAACAATGGCCATGAATATTTTGATTGCTTCAAGTCTGGCCATCGAAGCAAAGGTCTTTTCAAAGTCAACACCTTTTACTTGTGAGTAGCCTTTATAGACAAGTCTTGCTTTGTTCCTTACCACCTCACCTTTTTCATTGATCTTATTTCTGAACACCCACTTGGTTATAATGATGTTTTTCCCTTTAGGTCTAAGTACTAAACACCAAGTGTTGTTCTTTTTAATTTGATCAAGCTCTTCATTCATAGCACATGCCCATTCCTTGTGCTTTAATGCTTCTTCCACGAATTTGGGTTCCACCTTGGAAATCAATGAGGTTTGTTCACCACCTCTTAGTCTTTTTCTAGTCTGCATAGAGTCCTCTTTACTTCCAATAATGTTTTTGGGCTAAAGATGAAATCTCATATATTCTAACTAAACCTCTGTCCACAGAGCTATTTGAAAAGTATAGAATGAGTCTGTCTGTGCAAATAACTCCTCAAGCCTGAAGTTCAGGTGAATCCTCCATCTCTACTTTGCGGGTTTTTCAATTTGTAATTGGTTGGTAAAGGGGGAGAGAAGCAACAGTGCAGGGGGAGCTGTTAAGGAAGGGGGAGTGCATATTTAGGGGGAGTTATAATCCATCTGCTTCTGGATTACTACATAATGGCTTCTGTTGTGAGTGTTGTCAACAATTACAAAGGGGGAGATTATTGTTCCCACAGCCTTGTATGGGTTGTAATTGTTGTCAACCAGATTTAAGTGTGCAAACAAAAGTGGCTCATTCAAGCATTCAAGAGATGAGTTTTTAGTAGAAAGAAAAAGGAAAGAAAAATAAATTAAGGAGGATAATGCTGAATTTTGAATGGAACAGTAATATGAAGCCACATGGAGGGGCAAGAATGGAAATCCACCACAGCTACTGTAAGCCTTACTAGGGTTTTTATAAAAGAGAGTATATAAACCAAAACTTATCTCTTTTGGAAAAAATGACTCGGAAAACAGTGAAACAGAGCATATCAGAATCGGTGAGAGCAAACCAGAATTGGTGAAACTACCGTATGATAGGGAGACCAGGTGAGACTAGCAAAGCTTGAAATGGGTGAGACCAGACCAGACTTAGAGCAGGTGAAACGTGACACCAAAACACATTGGAAGACCAGAAATGGTGAGGCTAGAAAAGAGGGAAACGGGTGACACTAGAACACACTGGAAGACCAGAAAAGGGTGAAACGCGTAAGACTAGAGCGGACGTAAGACCAGAAATGGGTGAGACCAGAAAAGGGTGGAACGCGTGAGACCAGAGAAGACATGAGACCTGGAGAAGGTGAGATGTGAGACCAGACCAGGTGAGACATGAGATCAAGTGAGACCAGACCAGAACGGTGAAATGGTGAGACCAGAAGACAGGTGAGAATATCCATGAGATTTACATGGTTCCGTCAATGTGATATGCATTCACAGTGGTAGGGACTCTCCCTTACCGAGACTATCCATTATACTTGAGAATTCCAATTACAATGGATGCCTTAATCCTCTGCTCCTTTCACTATTGCAATTACTAAGCAAGTACAATATAAAAAGTGTCACTTACTGTGTCTACCCTTCTTCTAGCTTGTCTTGCCTCTGTTGAATTGAAAGGCTGCTCTACTGCCGCCTAGAAGTTCACCGCAACACTTTCTAACCTCTCTTGAAGAAATCTGGAAATACGTTGAGTTCTTTCAATGCTTTATCGAATTCTTTCTCTACGTTGTTTCACACAGCTCCTGCTTTCACTGTCTCACGGTCTCACTCATCTCCTAGTTCCATAGTCTTACTGTTCCACGGCCTGCCCTCACCTGTCCGTTTTTAGTTTTCTTCCGTCTGGCGATCTGTTTTTCTTCATCCACCCCTATTCTGCCATCGACTCTTTATTTTTCCATCTCTGGTTTTCTCTCTTTCGGCCGGTTTTCTCTCCTTTACTGTGTCATCTGTTTGTCTCACACAGTCGCAGATTTGCTGTCTGCTCTTCCGGTGGTGTCTCTCTCTTCGTCCGTTTCACAGTTCTCTCCTTACCGTGTCGTTTGTTTGTCTCACATCGTCACAGATTTATTGTCTTTTCTTCCAGTGGTCTCTCTTTCTTCGTCCGTCTCTCTCTCTCGATTCTATCGGTGATATCCCTTTTGGTTATATCTACTTTCCTTATTTGGCCATCGAGTTTCTCTCTCCTTCCGTCGATCTGCTATGATTTGCTCAATTTTCCAAGCTCTGTTCTTCATTCAGCCCCCCTTCGACTGTCTTCACATTCTCTCTCTCTCGACGGTATAATTTTTTGTCCACCAAAATTGTCTTCCAATTTAGGGCTTACTTTCAGCGAATTTACTGTTTTGCCCTTCCATGTGGCTTTTACGTTCTTGCCCCTCCATGTGGCTTTTACCTTCTTACACACTTAAACCTAGTTGACAACAATTAAAACCCATACAAGGCTGTGGGAACAACAATCTCCCCCTTTGTAATTGTTGGCAACACTCATAACAAAAGCCACTAGGGAGTAGTTTCAACTTCCCCTAAATATGCACTCCCCCTTTCTTAACAGCTCCCTCTGCATTGTTGCTTCTCTCCCCCTTTGCCAACCAATTACAAATCCGAAAAACTTGTCAAGTAGAGATGGAGGATTCACCTGATTTTCAGGCTTAAGGAGGCATTTGCACAGATAGACTTAATCTGTGCTTTTCAAACAGCTCTATGGATAGAGATTTAGTTAGATCTTGTGTAGCCTCTTTAATAGATTTAGGTTCAACTTGTGAGAGTAAAGGAGTAGTTCCCATAATTCTTCTTCTTGTTGTAACTCCTGCTAATGGGTCACCTATGATCTGATTTTCTTGATGAGCACTGGTCCATGTTTTCTTTGGCTTTCTTTCTTGCACAGTCTTAGTTGCAAGAGGATCTCTTTCTTCATCTTTAGACTCACTCTTCTCTGAGTTTGAACTTACTTCTTTTTCCTTTTCTTCAGGTTGGTCTGATTCTTCATCTACATTGAAGTCGTCTTCTTCATTGTCCTCAGCTTCTCCATTCTGCATTGTTTTCTAGTTCTTATCTATTCTCACATCACTAGAAGTGATCACTTTTCCCAACTTATGCAAGAAAACTTTGTAACCTTTTGTCTTTGCTAAGTATCCCACAAAGATGCCTTCATCAGACCTAGCATTGAATTTTCCCAAGTTTTGCTCCTTGTTCTTCACAAAACATGGGCTACCAAAGATTCTAAGATACTTGGCTATCGTCTTCTTCCCACTCCATAGCTCATATGGAGTCTTATCGGTATTGGGCCTTAGTAAGACTCTATTTAGTAAGTGCACTGATGTAAATGTTGCTTCTGTCCAAAATCTTGTGTAAAGCTTGGATTCCAGCAGTAAAGTTCTTGCCATTTCAACCATAGCTCTATTTTTCCTCTCTACCACCCCGTTCTATTAAGGTGTTCTTGCTGCTGCCAATTGGTGATAAATTTCATGCTTCTCAAGATAATCTTCAAAAGCCTTATTTGTAAATTCAGTGCCTTGATCTGACCTCAATGCTTGATCTTCCTTCCACTTTCATTTTCAGCCAATCTTTTGTATCTCTTGAAGCAATTCAAAACTTCTGACTTGTGTTTGAGGTGCATGATGCAGGTCCTTCTCAAATAATCATCAACAAATAAGATGAAGTACCTCTCACCATTCAACCCTTTTGTTCTCTTCGGCCCACACAAATCAGTATGCACAATGTCAAGCACTACTTCAGAACTGAACTCTTTGGTCTTATACTACTTTCTAGCATGTTTTCCTTTAGAGCATGTTGAGCAAACATACTCTCTCTCTCTCTCCTGAGGTCGGGAATGTCTCTGATTGCATGAGTAGTGGTCAACTTCCTCATGTTCTTCTGTGATATATGTCCCAGCCTCCTATGCCAGAGTTGATTTTCTTCTTCTTTGGTGAGTAAATAGCTGCTTGTCTTGTCCTCATCAATCACATATAAATTTCCAGTTGTTCTCTTCCCGACTGCAACAGTATTGCCTTCTTTACTCTTTACCTAGCAACCTGTTTTTGTGAATATTACCATATGGTCTTCATTACATAGTTTGTTGACAGATGCTAGATTATATCTGAGTCCTTCAACGTGCAAAACATCTTTCAGCTTTCCTCTTCCAATGTTTACTGACCCCTGACCATTGATGTTGAGTGAATCATCATTGCCAAACTTGACTTTGCCTTCTCTTGACTTGTTTAGCTTTGACAATTTACTCTTGTCTCCCGTCATGTGTGAAGTGCATCCACTATCAAGGATCCACTGCTTATCCTTGTAATCAGCCTTTAGTGCAACTTCAACTATATTAGCCACCTCCCTTTTTGCTCTATATTCCTTCTTTTGAACTTGCTGAAAGATAGCTTTCTCCTTTTTCTCAACTTTGACTGCACCGCTTGTTTTTACTGCGCCATTGAGTGCCTTCTCTTGCTCAGGGAGAAGTGTCATGCATCTCTTGGCATTATAGCCATCCTGCCCATACCTTTCACATTGTTCCAAGTCTACCAATACAGCAAACTTGTTTTTTAAAACCACTGGTTTGGGCTTCCATCAACAGTCCTTGTCAATATGTCCTTGCCTTTTACAGTATGTGCAAGAACTCGCGATAAGTGTTCTCTTCTGAATCTTGTATTGTCTCCCTCTATATGCAGCATTGGATCTTCTCAAGTTGGAGATGTATACTGGCCTTCTCCACCAGCAGTTACTCGCCTTATGACCTCAAACTCCACAATAAAGGCAATGACCTTGAAATTGCCTTTTCTTGGGTCTGATCACAGCTTGTCTTCTTCTGTTCATCACTTGTTGTGTAGGGAAAGTAGCTGGCTTCTTTGCTTGTATGACTTTCATTTCAATCACATTTTCTCCTCTATTGCAATAATAGCAGCAAGCTACAGAACCTACTGGTATTGCTACTTGCACGTGCTGCTATCACTACCTGTGCATGCACGGTTTATTATCACTACTTGCGCATTTTGTTGTCACTACATGCATGTGCATGGGTTAATATCACTACTTACACGTTCTACTATTGTTGCTTGCACATTCTACTGTAGCTACCTACACGTGCACAAGCTATTATCACTACCTATATGTTCTGTTGTTGTTGCCTGCATGTTTTGCTGTTATTGCTTGCATATGAATAGGCTGCTATTGCTACCTACACATTCTGTTGTAGCTGCCTGCAAGTGCATGGGCTGCTATTGTTGCTTGCACATTTTGCTGTTGCTACTTGCACATTTTACTATTGCTACTTGCATGTGCATAAATTGCTATCACTACTTACACATTCTGCCTGCACGTTCTGTTGTCACTGCCTACACATGCATGGGTTGCTATTACTGCCTGCACATTCTACTGTTGCTACCTACATGTTCTGCTATTGCTGCCTACACGTTTTGCTGTTGCTGCCTGCACATGCATGGGTTACTACTGCTGTCTGCACATGCTATCATCGCTGTGATTGCCTACTGGACTTTCTATTGGTGCTGCAATTGCTAGGATTGCCTGCTGGACTTATTACAATTTCTAGGATTGCAGGCTGCTGGACTTGCAGTAATTTCTAGGATTATAGACTTCTGGTGTAGGGAATGCCTACTGGTTGTGTTGCTAGTGTAGGAAACGCCTGCTGGTTATGCGGCTGGTGTAGGGATTGCCTACTAGCGTTGGGAACACCTGCTGGTTGTGTTGCCAGTACAAGGAACGCTTGTTAGTGCTGGTTTGGTGTGGCTACCAACTGCTGCACCCTCCTTTGGTGTGGTTGACCTCTACACCCTCTTTTGGTGTGG
The DNA here is from genome assembly GCA_021533255.1 of Ceriops tagal. Lineage (NCBI taxonomy): Eukaryota > Viridiplantae > Streptophyta > Magnoliopsida > Malpighiales > Rhizophoraceae > Ceriops > Ceriops tagal. The sequence continues at coordinate 6,710,815 of CM038605.1, read as the reverse complement.
CCAGCTGTTGCTCTCCTTAGCTACCTTTCTTTTTGTCGTTCACCTTTCCTTGTGGCTACCATTAGGTTTGCTGTTCTTTTTTAAAAAATCTAAAGCACCTTATTGTTTTACAAGGTGCATAGGGTTATTTATAGAGCCTTAAGATTAGGATTACATGATCATCAATGGTCATCATTGATTCCCAAAGGTTGCCCTATAATCAATAACCAGATTTGATTCCTAAAATTTAAGGTCAATGGTTAACAGTGACTTTTTAAAATTTAGGGTTAATAGTCAAGCGTCAACAATTAGCTTTGACCCTTTAAATTTAGGGTCATGGTCAACATTGACTCATTAGCTTCAGGGTTGACTTGCCATCACCAATGTTGCCCAATGACCTCTTTACATCTCAACAACATTGATAACATTAAATTAACACATATAACAATGTGACATGGTGTTGATAATAAATCCAACATTAGCCATCAAAGATGAGCTCAACAATCTCCCCCTTTGGATTTGTTGGCAACACATGAAATCCAATATCTAGCAATGCACATATAACAACCTTTGACATTCATAGCTCCTCCTGTATATTGTCATTCACAGCTCCCCCTGAAACATGCATCTCCCATAACTAGGCTGCCCCCTTTTTCTATTTCTCTCCCTTTGCTACTCCCTTTTTTAATCAATATATACTCTTTTTGGATTTATGCAAAATATCTAGCCCTTTGACAAGAAATCCATAGAATAATAAAAGAGGGAAAGGGAGAGGGGTTGAAGGCATACTTTAGCCTCTAGGGGATGGCTGAACACATAAAGTCAACTTTAACTTCTAAAATATCTTTCTTGATAGAGCTTTGGTGAATATATTGGCAACTTGCTTTAAAGTAGGCATATACTCCAACTTTACTTCATTTTTATCCACTTTTTCTTTAATAAAGTGATACTTGATTTCAATATGTTTAGTTTTAGAGTGTTGGATAGGATTCTTTGACAAATTGATGGCACTTTGGTTGTCATAACCAATCAGCAATGGTAGTTGCACATCCACCTTTATATCTTCAAGTTGTTGTTTCATCCATAGCAGCGGACTACAAGCCTTAGTAGCAGCCACATATTTAGCCTCTGCAGTAACTTAGAGTCATCGAATTTTGCTTCTTGTTATGCCTTGAAACATATTTATTGACCAAATAAAATGCACCACCCAACATTAACCTTATGTCATCACAATTTCTAACCCAGTCTGTATTTGTATACCTATACAAATAAAGCTATCCACTTTTATCATAAAGCAGTCCATAATTTTTTGTGCCTTTCACATACCTTAGAATTCTCTTAGCTACCATGAGATGAGATTCCTTAGGGTCACTTTGAAATCTAGCACAAAGTGTTACAGCAAAAACAATATTAGGCCTTGATGTTGTCAAATACAGTAAGCTTCCAATCAACTTTCTGTATTCTTTATGATCAACCATGTTGTCTTCATTATCCTTGCTTAACTTCATTCCAACTGTGATGGGAGTGCTTACTTCTTTAAAGTTTTCCATCCCAAACATTTTTTATTGCTCACAAGTATACTTTTCTTGGGAGAGAAAAATTCCAACCTCACTTTGCAACACTTGTAATTCTAAGAAGAATTTCATTTCACCAAGTATAGACATCTCAAACTTCTTCTTCATTTGCTTAGCAAAGGCAGTGCACAGAGCCTTCTTTTCTATAGCAAAGATTATGTCATCAACATAAAGTAGAATAATTAACTGGCCTCGGTTGTCTTCTTTATATACAAGTTGCTGTCCATATTCCATTTTCTAAACTTTATATTTTTAAGGCATGTATTTATCTTGGAATACCATGCTCTTAGAGCTTACTTTAAGCTGTATAAAGCCTTGTTTAATCTGCACACACTTGAACCATCATGATTAAGTATAAAACCATTAACCTGTTCAATAAATACCTCTTCTTCGAGCTCTCCATTCAGAAATGCAAACTTCACATCCATCTAATCGACTTTGTAGTTCCTTTGAGCAACAATGGCCATAAATATTTTAATTACTTCAAGTCTGGCCATCAAAGCAAAGGTCTCTTCAAAGTCAACACCTTCTACTTGTGAGTAGCCTTTATAGACAAGTCTTGCTTTGTTCCTTACCATCTCACCTTTTTCATTGATCTTATTTCTAAACACCCACTTGGTTAAAATGATGTTTTTCCCTTTAGGTCTAAGTACTAAACACCAAGCATTGTTCTTTTCAATTTGATCAAGCTCTTCATTCATAACACATACCCATTCCTTGTGCTTTAATGATTCTTCCACAAATTTCGGTTCCATCATGGAAATCAATGAGGTTTGTTCAGCACCTCTTAGTCTTCTTCTAATCTACATAGAGTCCTCTTTGCTTCCAATAATGCTTTTGGCCTTAACTTTAGCTTTGACTCTTCTATGTGTTTGGGAATGCCTTGATTCTTCTTCTTCATCACTTATAACTTGAGAATCAACATTTTCCCCTTGCTGAATGGCCTCAAATTCATCACTTTCAAACTCTTTTCAGCTGTCACACATGGCATCTTCAGCTTCCTTAAGCTGTGATTGCATTGTAGCACCATTTTCAATCACTTTAACATCAAAGTTCTCTACCATTTTTAGCAACCTTTTCTTGTAGCATTTGAAGCCTATTCCATTTGGTACATAGCCCAAGAATATGCCTTCATTAGCCTTTTCATCAAATTTGTCGAGATGCTTGCCTTTGACTTTAATAAGACACGAGCTTCTAAACATTTTATAGTGTTTTACACTTGGCTTCTTTTCATCCCATAGCTTATAGGGTGTTTTAATTGTATGTGGTCTCATCAGACATCTATTTTAAATCTAAGTTGCAGTGGTGATAGCCTTTCTCCAGTAAGTATGTGAAGTACCATGCTTAACCAACATGGTTCTTGCCATCTTCATTGAGCTTCTATTCTTCCTTTTGGCCACTCCATTTTGTTGAGGTGTGTAGGGACTAGCATATTCATGCTTCACTCCATGCTTCTCCAAATAATCTTCAAATTCACCGTATGTGTATTCTATTCCATTGTCTGTCCTAAGCCTTTTAATTTTTCCCCCTAATTGGTTTTTAGTTAGCCTTCTATAGCTCTTGAAATTATTAAGAGCCTCTAATTTTTGTTTAAAGAACATAATGCAAGCCATTCTTGTAAAATCATCAATGATGGAGATAAAGTACCTATAAACCTTGGTTGATCTTTGTCTTATAAGCCCACAGATGTTCGAATGGATGAGCTCCAATGGCTTCTTTGTTTGAACCTCTACATTTTTATGGGGGAGTATTCACCATCTTCCCTTTTTGACACGTGCTGTAAATTGCACCTTTCTCTCTCTTCTTAGATTGGGTACATTTCTCATAGCTTCATTTTTGGATAGCTTGTTTAGCCCCTTTTGTCCAAGATGTCTTAATCTTTTATGCCATAACAAGTTCACATTTTTTATGTTTATAAAGCATGTGTTTTTGCTTCTGGAAGCTTAGTACAAGTTTCCATTTGTTCTTTCACTCTTAGTAAGAACATCACCATCTTTTAATCTCTTAACTATGTAGTTACTCTTGTTGAAAGTAACTTCATATCCATCATCATAAAGCTAGCAAGTACTGATAAGATTGTGTTTTAGCCTTTTAACATAAAGCACTTTCTTTGATTTCAGTTTTTCTGCACCAATTTCAACAGCACTGATACCTTGAATCTTTAAGGCACCATCATTGTCAAATTTGATTGACCGTCCATCATATTTTTCTACTTCCTTTAACATCTTTGAGTCTTCTATCATATGTGAAGAGTAGCCACTATCTAAGATCCATGCTCCTATTTAGATAAAGTCTCCCCCTAGACTCTTGCCTCATATTCCTCTTCATTATACACTGAGGATTATAGTACACCTTAGCCATATGCCTATATTTACCACAACTAAAGCAAAATCCTTTGAATCTGGATTTTCTTCTTTTGCCAAGTTCATATCCCCTATATTCAGCAATTGTTGTGGCACCTTTTTCTCCATCTTTGACAACTTGTCTCTTTTGGATAGGAGTTTTCACCATATCTTTCCCAATCCATTTTAGCTTGGGTTGGTTTTGCTTCTCCATCATGTTGTTATACTTGCTTTCACGTATAAACACAATTGTTTATGTGGAACAAGTGTAGGGATCTCATAACTGAAAAGATCATAGGCTGCACACTATCAACAAGTACTTCTTAAAGCATACTGCCTTAGAAAACAACTTCTCACACAAATGTTCAGTAGCCTTTAAGTTGTAATACTTGATGTCTTGTGTGGGAAATAATAAAAATTTGCAAACCACTTTGAAACTTTCGATAATTCCCTTAAAAGTCAACCCAACTTCACCTAAGTCATATTCTTACATAAAATTCCCTTTTTTCGGATGGCTTATGATCAATGTACCAACTATAGATGAGTTAACTGCCTTATTACCCCAGATAAAGCAGAAACTTTCTACATCTTTTGGCCATTAGGCCTCAAGCCCCACAAGGAAAAATGGTGATAATAAGATTTTCGAAAGTAATACAAACATGCAAGCATCAAACAGCAGTTGTTCTTACCATAAGCAATTTGGCAGAAGAAGCCTCCAAATGCCCTTTTAGCAATCCATTATTGGAAAAATTCTTTAGAATACAGTAGATATGCTTTAAACTAAATATATTAAATGAGCATTTTGAGGAGAGTAATTTTAGAAACTCAAAATGTAGATGGCTCTCTCTCATCATCTTAAGAAACTTATCCTAAAAAAAAAATACAATTGATATGTAAAGAGAAATTAGAGAAGATTTGACTTAAAATTGTACAAGGTAGTGTATTGCAACATTTAACAAGTAAAAACCAAAACAAGTTAGTGAATTTAGTTCATTAGAATTATGAGTGATATGGTAAGGTAAATAGCCACATGAAAAAAATGTCAAACTTGCATCTACCCTAACCGGAACTACTAAGGCATGAATTCACAGAAATAAAGCTTTGAGCAATGGAAAAACAATAGGTAATACATGATGCCTAAACTATGCTCCCTTACTTCAGTTTTAGGCTTGTCAAATACCTTATTTTTTTTTATGTCAAAATTTATGATCCAATAAATAGCATGTTTCCAATCTAAGCACAACAAAAAAATTATGTAAAATGCATTGAAGGGAATTGTGTTCACAGATACCCACCTTGACAACAATCATTTATGTGTGCTTGGGCTACTTATCTGTTAGAATAACTTCCTCACCATACAAGAAGGCCTGCTCAATTAATTTTGAAGTTCCCGACTTCTCCCTAGGATCTACTAGTTTGTGATATTGAGAGGGGGGGTGAATCATTATCACCACAATTTGCAATTCGCAGGTAAGTGAACAACTTCAATCTCTTGTTAAAAGCGAATTCTTTCTCAGACTCGACTAAGGTAGATCTATTGCTACCTACTAATCACAATAGTCCCCAAAGTCACCTTTCAAACACCTTGCCTAATAGACAATACGGATGTTCTTGTTTAGGTCTTCATTAGGTTATGAGTTAGTTGATACTTTAGCTGCGTTTACAACTCAATTCAAAGCACAGAACGTAAAGCAAATTAAGGACACACGAGATTTGCGTGGTTTTGTCAACATGACGTACATCCACGGTAGTAGGGACTCTCCCTCTACCAAGACTATCCACTATACTTGTAAATACAGGTTACAATGGATGTCTTTAATTCTCTGCTCCTTTCACTATTGCAATTACTAAGCAAGTACAATACAAAGAGTGTCACTTACTGTGTCTACCCTTCTTCTAGCTTGTCTTGCCTCTGTTGAGTTGAAAGGCTGCTCCACTGCCGCTTAAAAGTTCACCCAACGCTCTCTAACCTCTCTTGAAGAAGTCTGGAAATACATTGAGTTCAATGCTTCGTCGAATTTCTACGTTGTTTCACACAACTTCTGCTTTCACCGTCTTACGGTCTCACCCGTCTCCTTGCCCCACGATCCCATTGTCTCACGGCTCGCCTATCCGTTTTTCTCTCTTGCTATCCAGCCGGATGTCTCTCTCTTCTCGCCGGATTTCTCTCTTTTATCGTCGGATTTCTCTCTTTTATCGTCGGATTTCTCTCTCTTCACTGGATTTCTCTTTCTTCACCGGATTTCTCTTTTCCATTCACCCACTTGGCTGGATTTCCTCCCTTTTCTGCCGGTGGTCTACTTTTCTTCGTCCTGCCATCCAACCTTCTTCGCCCGTTCCCGGTTTTCTCTCCCGTCGACCGAGTTCTCTGTTTTTCCGACCGTCTGTTTCTCTCTCTTCCAACGTCTAGCCGCCGGATCTCTCTCACCTGTTCCCGATCTGGTCTCATCTCATTCCAGTTCAGATCTGGTCTCCCTCATGACTCACCTTCCTCAGCCACCTTTTGGCCGTCTTACGTTCAACGTTCAGCCCCCCTTCGGCCGCCTCCTTCTCTCTCAATAGATTTGCCTTTTTGCTCGATTTTCCAACCGTTGATGGTTGCGTTTTGTTCTCCTTCCCGTCGACGGCTACTCAATTGTTTCGGCCATCCACCTTTGTTCTTCATTCAGCCCGGCCGTCGACCGTCTCTCTCCTTCTTTCTCTCACGACGATACTGTTCACGATTGCACTGTTCACTCTCTTGGTCCGTCGACTGCACTATTCAATCTCTTTGTCCTTGCCCGTGGTGTTCTTCTGCGTAAGGTGTGGTATTCTCTTTGGTTGGTCAGTTATCTAAGTTTTTCTGAATGCTCAATATTGCTAACTCCTTGTTCTTTGTCTTCCAAGACCATTATATACTCTACTCTATCAAACCCTAATAGGGCTTACGTGGTGAATTTACATTATTGCCCTTATGCGGTGGCTTTACTTTCTTACTCTTCCATGTGGCTTTACTTTTTTGCACACTTAAACCTAGTAGAAAACAATTACAACCCATACAAGGCTGTGGGAACAACAATCTCCCCCTTTGTAATTGTTGGCAACACTCATAACAAAAGCCACTATGCAACAGTTTCAACTCCCCCTAAATATGCACTCCCCCTTTCTTAACAACTCCCCCTGTACTGTTGCTTCTCTCCCCCTTTACCAACCAATTACAAATTTGAAAAACTTGCAAAGTAGAGATGGAGGATTCACCTGACTTTTAGGCTTGAGGAGGCATTCGTATAAACAGACTCATTCTGTGCTTTTCAAACAGCTCTGTGGATAGAGATTTAGTTAGATCTTGTGTAGCCTGTTCAACAGATTTATGTTCAACTTGTGAGAGTAAAGCAGTAGCTCCCACAATTTTTCTTCTTGTTGTAACTCCTGCTGATAAGTCACCTGTGATCTGATTTTCTTGATGAGCATTGGTCCACGTTTTCTTTGGCTTTCTTTCTTGCACAGTCTTAGTTGCAAGAGGATCTCTTTCTTCATCAATCACATACAAATTTCCAGTTGTTCTCTTCCCAGCTGCAACAGTATTGCCTTCTTTACTCTTTACTTAGCAACCTGTTTTTGTGAATATTACCTTATGATCTTCATTGCATAGTTTGCTGACAGATGCTAGATTATATCTGAGTCCTTCAACATGTAGAACATCTTTCAGCTTTCCTCTTCCAATGTTTACTAACCCCTGACCACAAATGTTGAGTGAATCATCATTGCCAAACTTGACTCTGCCTTTTCTTGACTTGTTTAGCTTTGACAATTTACTCTTGTCTCCCGTCGTGTGTGAAGTGCATCCACTGTCAAGGATCCACTGCTTATCCTTATAGTCAGCCTTTAGTGCAATTTCAGCTATATTAGCTACCTCCCTTTTTGCTCTATATTCCTTCTTTTGAACTAGCTAGAAGATAGCTTTCTCCTTTTTCTCAACTTTGACTGCACCGCTTATTTTCACTGTGCCATTGAGTGCCTTCTCTTGTTCAAGGAGAAGTGTCATGCATCTCTTGGCATTATAGCCATCCTGCCCGCACCTTTCACATTATTTCACGTCTGCCAATACAGCAAACTTATTCTTTGAAACTACTGGTTTGGGCTTCCACCAACACTCCTTCTCAGTGTATCCTTGCTTTTTACAGCATGTACAAGAACTCATGACAGGTGTTCTCCTCTGAATTTTGTATTGTCTCCCCTTGTATGCAGTATCATATCTTCTCAAGTTGGAGACATATACTGGCCTTCTCCACCAGCAGTTACTCGCCTTATGACCCCAAACTCCACAATAAAGGCAATGACCTTGAAATTGCCTCTTCTTGGGTCTGATCACAGCTTGTCTTCTTCTGTTCATCACTTGCTGTGTAGGCAACGTAGCTGGCTTCTTTACTTGTGTGAGTTTCATTTCAGTCACCTTCTTCTCCTTCTTCTGTTCAACTGTAGCCCTCTGCTGGCTGACTTTCTTTTCTCCATTTTTGTTTGCCACACTAGGTTGCTTCTTCAGATCTTCTTTATTCTCCGCTATCTTTTCTTGAGTCACAACCTTCTCTTTCAACTTTTATGGCACATTCTTATTACCTTTAGCCAATGCAGCCTCAGATTGTTGCACTTTCTCTACATTCTTCTCTCCTTCTACAGAACTTGTTTCTCCTATCATTTTAAACTTCTGCACGTTCTCTTTGCTACTTTTGAGTTGTTGCTGAAGTCTCAGCAACTCTTTCTCCATTTCTTCAATTTTTGAAGCCCTTAAGCCAAGCTCTACTGTAAGGTCTTCACATATTTTAATCTGTTCTTCAAATCTTCTCTTCAAGTCAATATACTCAGCCCTTATTTCATCCTTTTGACCTTCAGCTTCCTCAGACTTAGCTTCAACTTGTTTTATATGGGCCTCCAACCTTCTTATGGTTATGCCCCTTCTAACTATCTCCTTTGAAGCTGCTTCCAGCTCAGCTTCAAGATCTGGCTCTTCTTCATCAACCTCCTCTTCAGAGGTTGAGCTACCATCTTGTGATGATGCCATAAAGACATACTCATCTAATGAGTCTTCATCTTCCTCCTCATCAGCTTCTTTTGTTTGACTCACATAACTCTTGAATGAGTCTCTCTTCTTCCTCTGTGGGTTGGCAGTCTTTTTACTGGACTTCTTTGATTTGAATGATGATCTTCTCCATCTTGAATTCGACTCATCATCATCATCATCAAGCTTCACTTTGCACTTAGAAGCAAAGTGTCCAGTCTTCCCACAACGATAACATCTCAAGGCTAGTTGTCCTTTTCCCTTCTTAGACCCCTTTTTGAATTTCTTTATGAAGTAATCCAATACTTCACCTTCACTTTCTTCCTCATCATCATCATCATCATCCCCACTGGATGATTCTTCCTCTTCTTTTATCTTTAAGTGCTTTATAGCTTTGAAAGCTGCCTCCTTTGATACCTTTGTTGTTGCAGAGCTTTCAGTTGACTTTATCCTCATCTCATATGCAATGAGATTGCACTGGAGATCATGCAGAGACATAGAATTAAGATCTTTACTCTCCTCTATGGCTGCTACCTTTGAGGCAAACCTCTTAGGCAGAATTCTCAGAATCTTCTTCACAACAGATGAGTCCTTCTTGTTTTTCCCATGACTTCTCAGGTCGTTCACAACATCAATAACCTTGGTGAAGAACTCTTGGACTATTTCATTTTTCTACATTCTAAGAGATTCATATCTCTCCTTGAACACTTGAAGTTTAGCTTGCTTCATTCTGCCATCACCTTCATAGATTTTCTGCAATCTGTCTCATATCTCCTTGGCAGATTTGCAGTCCATAACTTTAGCATACTCAGCATCTGTCAATGCTGAAATGATGACGTTTGAGGCCTTCCCATTTATCTCAAACTGCCTTAACTCCTCTGAGGTTGGGTCTTTACTTTCTTCCGGAGCCACAAAACCCTCTTGTACGCATTTCACCACATTCATGCCCATGGTTGCGAATACCACTTGCATTCTTGCTCTCCACATGTGGTAGTTGGTTCCGTTGAAGATTGGAACATTCTTGCTATAAGTAGTGCTAGTGTTTGTACCGGCTTCCATTTCTCAGTATGCTGAACAAGTCAAACTTTTAAATCCCTTCAAACTAGTACACCAAGCTGTTAAGCTAGTGTTGTGGTGATACTGAAGTTCCCAACTTCTCCCTAAGATCTACTAGTTTGTGATACTGAAAGGGGGGGTGAATCAGTATCACCACAATTTGCAATTCACAGGTAAATGAACAACTTCAATCTCTTCTTAAAAGCAAACTCTTTCTCAGACTCGACTAAGGTAGATCTATTGCTACCTACTAATCACAATAGTCCCCAAAGTCACCTTTCAGACACCTTGCCTAATAGACAATACGGATGTTCTTGTTTAGGCCTTCGTTAGGTTATGGGTTGGCTGATACTTTAGCTGCGTTTACAACTTAATTCAAAGCACAGAATGTAAAGCAAATTAAGGACACACGAGATTTACGTGGTTCCGTCAACGTGACGTACATCCACGGTAATAGGGACTCTCCCTCTACCAAGACTATCCACTATACTTGTAAATACAGATTACAATGGATATCTTTAATTCTCTGCTCCTTTCACTATTGCAATTACTAAGCAAGTACAATACAAAGAGTGTCACTTACTATGTCTACCCTTCTTCTAACTTGTCTTGCCTCTGTTGAGTTGAAAGGCTGCTCCACTACCGCTTAAAAGTTCACTGCAACACTCTTTAACTTCTCTTGAAGACGTCTGGAAATACGTTGAGTTCAATGCTTCGTCGAATTTCTACGTTGTTTCACACAACTTCTGCTTTCACCGTCTTACGGTCTCACCCATCTCCTTGCCCCACGATCCCACTGTCTCACGGCTCGCCTGTCTGTTTTTCTCTCTTGCTGTCCAGCTGGATTTCTCTCTCTTACCGCCGAATTTCTCTCTCTTCTCGCCAGATTTCTCTCTCTTCACCGGATTCCTCTTTTCTGTTCACCCACTTGGCCAGATTTCCTCCCTTTTTTGCTGGTGGTCTACTTTGTTCTTCGTTCAGCCCGGCCGTCGACCGTCTCTGTCCTTCTTTCTCTCATGACGGTACTGTTCACGATGTCACTGTTCACGACTGCACTGTTCACTCTCTTCGTCCTTGCCCATGGTGTTCTTCCGCGTAAGGTGTGGTATTCTCTTTGGTTGGTCGGTTGTCTAAGTTTTTCTGAATGCTCAATATTGCCGACTTCAAAGACCATTATATACTCTACTCTATCAAACCCTAATAAGGCTTACGTGGTGGATTTACGTTCTTGCCCTTACGTGACGGCTTTACTTTCTTACTCTTCCATGTGGCTTTACTTTCTTGCACACTTAAACCTAGTTGACAACAATTACAACCCATACAAGGCTGTGGGAACAACAAATTTGTATCTGGTTTATCCCTTTTTCAAGCATAGAATGCTCATTATAAGTTTAGTTTTGGCACTTTGAAAATTGATTGAACTCCAAGAAACTAAAGTAAAGGGTAGCAAGCAATGTGCCAATGAAACTCAGAAAAGACTTCTCCCAAGTGCAACAGTACTTAAAGTAACCCAATCACCATTGTCCTACATGACAAACTGTCTTCGTCTTCTCCCATTTTTATTTCTTAATGATAACACAAGAATTAAAGACTTCTCCTTGATGTTGAACGCAAGAAATAATAATCTCTAAACAATAAATACAATGGGAGTCACAATTTCACCCAACTAATTTGAAAAGAAAAAAAAACATTAATAAAAAAACCTCATTCTAGTTGTCTAAGCCTTAAAAATCGTCCATTGATTCAATAATAGCTCCAGTTCATTAATGATTCTATTGTTTTTCATGTGGTTCAATTTATGAAAGGACTTTTCTACTTTTGAAGGATCTGGAAAGGATGCTGACATTTTCACAAATAGCTTTTTAAGTCTCTCTTACACTTCTCTATAGCTGGTTTCCTATAATACATATTTGCATATATTCACTAAGGGTAGCCAACAAACAATAATCACAAATGGCCCTTACCTTTGTGCACGTGACACTACCAAACCTCAAAATTATTTTACAACTATCACATGGTCTACAAATTGAAGCAAATGGTTCAAGCTAAAAATTCAATAAAGGAGAAAAATAGGTGTCATACAAACAAAATATCAATCACGTCAACAAATACCAGAAGTTATATAAGCCTAATCTCACAATGCAGCATCAAAAGAGTGCAGGAAAACTAGAATTACATGGTTCTTTGAGAAAAGCATGTCAGGTATGGCCACTTGAAAATGCATCATTGGTCAAAGCATCCATGATAGGATCATGCAGTAGTTTATACTAAAGAAAAAAGACATGAACTTGGTAAAAGAAGTAAATCTAGGTTTGCTGGTTTTTTCTAGAGCTGTGGTAAGTATATGCACAAGGCTAATGCTTGTTGGTATACTCAACCTATAATAAAGAAAAGTGTGAGGCAAGAGTCTAAGGGGAGACTCTATAAAGAAAGGAGGTAGTCTTAGGTGGAAAGAAGTCATATTCCACTGAGAAACAGGTTTAATGTACTGGGAGAGGTTTGTGAAAGATGTGAAAGGGTTGGATGCACTACTGAGGATTACTTGACATTGCTGCCCGATCAAGGAATGCAAAGGAGAATACCTACACATGCTCCCACATTCGGCTAAAGAAGAAAAAGAGAAAGAGAAACGACTATCGTTGTGGAAGTAGCCTTAAAAGCTTCCAAGAAAGAAGAGCCATGGATTCTGGATATTATCTGCTCTTCACATATGACAGGAGACTCCAAGATGTTTAAGAAAGTAGTAAAATATGATGGAGGATCAGTCATATTTAGCAATGATGGTGCCTTAAAGATTAAAGGTATTAATGCTGCTGAAATTGGTGCAGAAAAGCTGAAATCAAAGAAAGTGTTTTATGTTGAAGGGTTAAAATACAATCTCATCAATGTTAGTCAGCCTTATGATGATGGACATGAACTTACTTTCAACAAGAGTGGTTACACAGTAAAGAGACTAAGAGATGTTGCTGTCTTTACTAAGGGTGAAAGAATAAATGGAAACTTATACTAAGTTTCTAGAGGGAA
>CM038605.1:6661814-6674609 GCA_021533255.1 Ceriops tagal | reverse complement strand
AAAAAAAAATACTACTAAAAATTTCCACAGGTTCATTTTGCATAAAATCATGCAAAATTTCATACAAAAGTATAAACTTTTTAATTGTGTCTTCAGCCATTTTCCACCAACACATGAAAAGGTATTGCATGGAGAATGTTGGAAGTAAAAAAAGGCTTACAGCTTCCTTATTTGCATTGACAATGTTTGATAGTGATGTGTCTTCCCAAATCTTCTTTCTTTTCTTTTGCTTTGTTGCATGATAAGCCATAAAGGGAACAATTGCATAAACAATCTATATTGCAACTATATTATAGCATGCATGATCTAGAATAAGACAAAAATGTTTTTGGTCTTATCCCTCATTTACATTGATAATATATAACATGCATGATCAAAGTGTCAACTAAGGTTAGACCATGTTAGAGGGGTTTAAAGGAATCATCAATTGAAATATAGATTTCACATGAATAAGAGATATCATAAAAAGAAGGGGAATAGTAAAATAGAAATTAAAAAGGGGGTAAGAAAGATAGAGAGATAATGAACATGGTTTTGGGAAATGGTGGAGAGAAAAGAAAGAAACAAAAAAAAAGGAAAAAACTAAGAGGATGATTCCTCCTAATTGAATCTCCTTTTGTCTTCTTCATGGTACTTATCAACATTTGATCAGTCTTCTTTATGGTGGAGAGAGCTGAGCTGCAGAGGAGAGTAAAAGGCTTGAGCAAGAGAGAAAAAATTAAAACTAAGAGAACCATTTGGACCCTTTTAAATGTCAGAGCTTTTATTTGTCTAGCTTTAATTCTTTTAGTCTCTTAATGGTCTAGAAAACCAATAATATTAAGATCATGAGATTAGGCCACACAAGCCTCTTTGAACTTAATGACAATCCTACCCATTAAGGGTTGTCCTAAAATTAAATTTTCACAATGACTTAATTGTACCCTAGATTACCAGCTCATTTTAAATTTCAAATAGTAACACATAAAGTAATAACTATTCAAAAGATATTTCTCAATACCTAGAATAGAAAAATAAGATTAATTGAATGACTGCAAAAACTTTACCAGGGGAAAGAAATACTCCATCATAAAGCTCTTTGCTCCTCTTCTTTGCAAAGCTCTTGAAAGTTCCTTTAGGCATATTACTAACAATAGAGGCTGGATTGTTGCAATACAAAATATACAAGCTAATATAGAGCAAAGTATAGCTGAAAATTTTTTAAAAGAAAACAGAAATTTGGATTATCATAGATACATGTTGCCAAGAAGTAACTAATGCCAATAATGGTCAAGACGTACCTTTTCCCAACCAACCAAATGCCCTCATTATTGGATTAAGACAGCATGTGTTGGCCCTTTGTACGACTAATCAATATATGGGGAATGAAATATTGAATAATATTATTCATCTAAGAATCAATCAGGAGAATAATGGGGCTAAAAATATGGAAAAAAGTAATAGGCAAGAAGACAACTAAGCAATCATTTAGTTTTATAAGTGGTGAAATCTTGCCCATTTAGACAAGTACCAATAGAAGTCGATCGATTAGACAACATTCTTCAGGTTGAAAATTGTAGAAGACCTTATGAATGTTGATATATCATCTAAAGGGATCGAAATCTAATCCCACTTCTCTCAAAATTGGAATAAATAGAGTCAAATTACATACATCAGGGAAAGGGGGGAAAGAAATTTGAAAAAATAAAAAGAATATATAAGTCTAACCTTTAAAAAACCAATGGAAACAAAGCGTTAAAATAGAGAATCTTGGCCATTAGATCTGAAACTCAAACAATAAGATAAATAAAGAACCTAAACTAGACAAGAAATGTAGAAAACTACCATACTTTGATTTAAGAATCACAATTAAGATGTATAACAGTAACATGCTTGAAAACTTAGGCACTACCAACAACTTACCAATTACTTAACTGAAAGGTGTTTGACTCTTCTCCCAAAACAATCTCTTGACATCGTCAAAAGACAATTAAGGATAAACAGAAAACCAAAGGGACATAATGATGTAGTCAAGAAATAGTATTGATGACTAGAGTCATGCAAGCAAACCAATGCATAGGAATATAGCTCGGCAAAGAATACAATGAAAGGAAGCATATAAGATCCTAAATCCATGACTGAAAAAGATAAAGAACAAGGATGCAAATCAAAGCCACATAAACAAACCTAAAGATCTTGAGCTATGGACTGGTTACTTTTAACTTTTGCCTCATCATAATGAAATGGTCCAAAGATATCAAACACTACAAAACACCATTTTGCATTCAGGCAAACTTAGAAAAATAAAAACAATAAAAACAATAAAAGAGAGAAGTAAGCTTGGTGACACATAAAGTCATAATTTGTAACTTTCTTCGTTGAGGAGAAGACATACAAGTCATAAACAACTGCATACTTCCTAAAGGATACTCCCTTAGAAAACAACTGCTCACACAAATGTTCAGTAGCCTTTAAGTTGTAATACTTGATGTCTTATGTGGGAAATAATAAAACTTTGCAAACCACTTTGAAACTTCCGATAATTCCCTCAAAAGTCAACCTAACTTCACCTAAGTCATATTCTTACATAAAATTCCTTTTTTTCGGATGGCTTATGATCGATGTACCAACTGTAGATGAGTTAACTGCCTTATTACCCCAGATATAGTAGAAACTTTCTACATCTTTTGGCCATTGGGCCTCAAGCCCCCCAAGGGAAAATGGTGATAACAAGATTTTCAAAAGTAATACAAACATGCAAGCATCAAACAGCAGTTGTTCTTACCATAAACAATTTGGCAGAAGAAGCCTCCAAATGCCCTTTTGGCAGTCCATTATTGGAAAAATTGTTTAGAATATAGTAGACATGCTCTGAACTAAATATATTAAATAAGCATTTTGAGGAGAGTAATTAGCAGTGTGCACAGACAACAGCAGTAGCACATGAAGACAGCATTAGCAGCACGCACAGATGGCATCGGCACCTTGTGCGAATAGTAGGAGCACGCACATGAATAGCAGTGGCAGGTGTTATTCCCACAGCCTTGCATGGGTTGTAATTGTTGTCAACTAGATTTAAGTGTGCAAGCAGAAGTTGCTCATTCAAGCATTCAAGGGATGAGTTTTTAGTAGAAAGAAAAGGGCAAGAAAAATAAATGAAGAAGGAGGATAATGTTGAATTTTGAATGGAACAGTAATATGAAGCCACATGGTGGGACAAGAAAGGAAATCCACCGCAGCTACAGTAAGCTCTACTAGGGTTTTCATGGAAGGGAGTATATAAACCAAGACTTATCTCTTTTGGAAAAACTACTCGGAAAATGGTGAAACAAAGCAGATCAGAATTGGTGGAACCATTGTAAGAGAGGAAATCAAAGACGTGAGACCACCAAAGCATGAAACGAGTGAGACCAGACTTGGAAACGTGAGACAGTGAGAGCAAACCAAGACCAGCAAAGCCAGAAACGTGAGACGGTGAAAGGAGACCAAAAACGTGTGACGATGTGAGCAAACCAGAAATGTGTGACGGTGTGAGCAGACCAAAAACGTGCGATGGTGAAAGCAAACCAGAAAATTGTGATGGTGAGAGTAGACCAAAAACGTGCGACAATGAAAAACAGACCGGAAACGTGGCAGACGAGAAAAGGGTGAAACATCGTGAGACTAGGTGAGGCGTGAGACCAAGTGAGACGTGAGACCAGATGAGGTGTCAGACCAGAAAAGGGTGAAACAGGTGACACTAGAACACACCGAAAGACCAGAATTTGTGAGACCAGAAAAGGATGAAATGGGTGACACCAGAACACACCGAAAGACTAGAATTGGTGAGACCAGAAAAGGGTGAAACGTGTGACATCAGAACACACCGTGAGACCCAGAATCGGTGAGACCAGAAAAGGGTGAAGCGGTGAGACAGTGAGACCAAGAGTTGGGTGAGACAACCTAGAGAAGAAATTTGGTGAAGCATTTGAGAGAACTCAATGAATTTTTCAGATTTCTTCAAGAAAGGTTTGAGAGTGTTTTGGTGATCTTCCAAGCGGTAATGAAGCAACTTATTCAAATCAAAGATAACTTATTCTTTTATTAAAAATAGACTTCTAAAAATAATAAACTTCATAAATAAGATAACTACTATAGAAACAAACCAATTAATTAATAATTTCTTAGCTAATTGCCACATCAACTCCTAAGCATCAACTCTTAAAAATTCTCTTTATATACTTCCTCTCTATGAAAGCATCTTACATATTAGTACTCCCCTTTGCACAAAAAGCATTTCCTTAACCTCGAATTCCAGATAGGTCTTCTCAAATTCTTTAAGAAACTCCTAAGAAGTCTCCTCTATTGGCAATCCCTTCTACTGCACTAATAACTCCCATTTTCCTTTATTGAGCCTAGCTTGTAAAATTGCTTTAAGAACTAGAATTGATTTGTTATCCAATAATTATGGAAAAGGGACCGAAGTTATTGGTGGAGTTTCCTTGTGCTCTTTTGGTAAAGATACATGCATCACATTATGAATTTTACTTCCTTGTAGTAAGGCCAAATGACAAGCTAGGTCACCAATTTATTAGACTACTTAGAATGGTTTGAAATACTTAGGTGCTAGTTTTTGAGAATCCCTTTGAACCATTGATAACTACCTATAAGGTTGTAATTTCAGCCACACCTATGAACCACCTTAAAAGTGATCTCACAATATTGAAGGTCATGTGCTTGCTTTAATCTTGCTTATGCTTGGATTAATCACCCCCTTAATTTAACCAATACTTCATCTTGCTCCAAAAGGGCTTGATCTAACATATTTAGCTTCGCGACACCATGATTATAAGACAACAAACATGAGGGGTCATGACCATACACCACAAAATGGTGTAATTTGTAAAGAGAAATGAAAAGATGTGTTACAATAAAATTTAGCCTAAGGAATCCATTCCATCCAACTCCATGGTTTATCCCTCATAAAATATTACAAGTATATCGTAGTGGTCCTATTCTTACCTTCATCTCACCATTTGATTGAGGATGACATGTAGATGAATAAGTCAAATCCGTCCTATATAACTTAAAGAACTCCTATGAAAACATAGTTATGAAAACTTTGCTCTATCACTCACAAATGACTCTATAAGGCCATGCAATTTGAAAATCCTCTCAAAAGACACATGAGCCACAGAAATAGTAATGTAAGGGTGTGCAATGTGTGTAAAATAAGCCATTTTAGAAAATTGGTCTACCATTATAAATAATAGAGACTTATCTTCATCTTTGGTAACCCATCAATGAAATCCATTGACATGTTAGCCTAAATTTAAGTAGGAATAGTTAAGGGTTACATTAACCTTGCAAGATGGAGATTTGTCGATTTATTCTGCTAGCACACATTGCATTGTTGTACAAATCTTGCCATTATTCCCTTCATTCCTTCCCAATAAAAATTAGCCTTAACTCGTTGTAATAACTTTTGAAGGCCCTTTTGCGTGGAGTTATGAAATCCTACTAAGATTATGTGAATCAAGGTAGAATTTGAAGATAAATAAACCCTACCCTTATACAAAATCAATCCCTCTGAAACCATCTAAGTAGCACTTACCTCTCTTAATTTTGCTTGTTGTCATAACTCTTGTAATTTTGTTTTCATTACAATTTTCTCATCTTAAATACTCTTTTGTAATTAAAAATTAGATTGTTGTATTAACTCATCTTAAACTTTTTAAAGTATATGAAGATCAAATTAAGATAGCAAAAGAGTGTAAAATAAGAAAAGAACAAATGATAGAACAAGAAAAAAAGAAAAAGAAAGAGAGTGAAAGGTCAAAGAAAAAGAAAGAAAGTGAGGCTGATGGGAAAAATTTCAAATGGGAAGGGTAATGTCGAGAGGAAAGCTGGAGAGAAAAGTAAGAGGGTAAGTGTGTTTGCTTGGAAAAGTGAGGTTAAGAGTGCTATGATTACTAGGCAACAACTGCTTGTATTTATGTGCAGGGATGTTTATTTTTTGTCTAATGACCTTAACCCCTTTTTACCTAGTGTGGTTGCTCTATTATTGCAGGAGTTTGAAAATTTATTTTTCAAAGAGTCTCCCTATGAATTACCTCTTTAAAGAGGAATTGAGCATTAATCCTAAAGAAACCAAGGAGCTATTAAGGCATTGCTTACTTCTTTACAAACTAAGTTACTTTATTTTGAATTGCTTAAGGACTTGTATGCTAATGATTCTGATTTTGACCAAGTATCTAATGCATGTGATAAGTGTTTGTTTAGTGATTTTTATAGACATGAAATATTTCTGTTGAAGAGAGAGAAATTATGTGTGCTTATGTGTTCTATTCATGAGTTGTTTGTTAGGGAAACTTATGGGGTTGGTTTGATAGAGTCCTATAGTGTGTAGAAGATTTTAGATATATTACATAAGCATTTTTCTTAGCCTAATATAATGCATGATGCATAATCTATTTGTGATAAATGCATTACAAGTGGACAAGTAAAGGTTAAAGTTAAATTGCATAGATTGTATACACCTTTACCTATGCTTAACCAACCTTGGACTGATATTTCTATGGACTTTATATGGATCACTAAGGTCTCATAGTAGTAAGAACAACATATTTATTGTTGCCAATAAGGTTAGCAAAATGGCTAATGTTTTGTATGTTTTAAAACTAATGACGCAATACATATTGCTGAGTTCTTCTTTAAAGAAGTGGTGTGTTTGTATGTTTTGCCAAGAACCATTGTTAGTGATAAAGACGTTAAGTTCTTAAGTCATTTTTGGCACACTTTATGGAATAAATTGGGAACTAAACTTTTATTTTTTACTATTGCACTTCCTTAAATAGATGAACAGACTCAAATAATCAATAGGACACTCTCTACTTTGTTATGTGCTATCATTCAAAAGAACTTAAGGTAATGGGAAAAGTGTTTGCCACATGTTGAGTTTGCTTAAAAATGGATGCTCTAAAAGATTCTAAGGTTGTTCTAGGAGTTTCCAATGCTATACCAAGGATGATCACTTATCTTTATGTACGAGATGATGGATAAGGCTTAGAATTTAAAGAACAAAGCTTAGAGCCTAGGATATACGTTCAAGTCACATGATCAAGCTATGACTTGATCCGTATGCTAAGTTGTATTAAAGGTTTTTTTTTTTGTTTTGGGTTGTTAGATTTTAAGTTAAGGCTAAATAAACATGTAAAAAGGCTTAAATTTTTGGGTTTATTAAGCTTGGAAGTTTAGTAGAGTCTTGATACATTAGTTAAATATTTGACTTTTATACTTAGTTATCATTAGTTGTAGACTTTTAATGATTCTTACATCAAGGTAGATTTATATTTGTTAGTTAAAAGGGATCCCCTGTAATTGAGGTCTCTCTTATTTAGATATGATAGAAACATCTTTTCCTTATAAGAGTATGATGTTTACATGCCTATCTAAACACCACAACTATACAAAATGAGGATCATGAATAATATTAAGTTATTTTCAATAAGTTTTACTTTGCTTTCTTATGTTCTTGGAAGAATATGTTATATTGACTTATCAAAGGAGTGATCAACTTTTGTGATATCTTAAGATTAGGGTTTTTAGGACTTAATTTCCTTAAGATTCTAATTTGATTAATCTAACTTGTTTCTTAAATTTTTAGGATATGTACAACAATTTGATTCAAAAGTTCCTAAAATAGGTCATTTAATAAGTTATTTGTCACAAAGTCAATAAATATTAGTCTCCTTGACCAACTACAATACATGGGTTAATTACTCCCATTAGTTCTATTTATTTAACAAAGATAACATTGTCCCATCTAACAATCCAAGGCACATGATATAACGTTGCAAAAGGTAATGCTATGTCTTTGGCCTCTTTGTTTTCCCAAAGTTATACAAACACGTAAGAGAGTGAGTTTTGTGAGACCTATTCTTTATTTACTAGCAATCTTATAGGTATAATGTCTAATGGTAAAGAAGGCAATTTCCCATATGGAGAGGAGGAATTAGTTATTATAGACTTCAAATTGCTTATGAAATCATGAGAGTAGAAGTTTGATAGAATTAACCAAATATTTTAGGAAGTCAAGGATAGGATAGATAAAATAGAAGGGAAATCGAGTGTAAATCCTAAGAGGCTAGTTGGAAGGGTTATGCAGTAGTAATTAGAAAATGATTTAGGTGAAGATGGCGATAATGACTATGATAAGGTGATAATGATAGTAAAACTTTAAAGGTGGATTTAAAGGAGGATTTGGTTTTAGGGATGGTAAAGTAGTACGAGGCAATAGGAATGTTTATGATAGTTACAATGGAAGTTAAGATAATAAAAATAAAATGGAGGAAAAAGTAGATAGAAATATGAGTATTATTAAAATGAAGGTTATCTCTTTTTAAAGAAAAGCTAACCCAAATGTGTAGTTGGACTAAAAGAGAAGGGTAAAGCTATTGTTTGATGATTATAAATTTTCTAAGAAAAAAAAAAGGTTAAGATAGCTTTGACTGAATTTATTGGTTATGTAGTAATGTGGTGGGACTAGCAAATTACTACTAAGAGGAGGAATTTTGAAAGACCAATCAATACTTAGAAAGAGTTGAAGACTATGATGAAAAGGAGGATTGATCCTAGTTCTTATTATAGGGATTTGTATAACATGTTGTAGAGCTTTACACAAGGTTTAAAGAGTGTGGAAGGGTACCTACCATAAAGAGATAAAGATTGCTATGGTTAGGGCAATTGTGGCTAGGTTCCTCCAAGGGTTGAATAAAAACCTAACTGATGTTATAGAATTGCAACATTATGTAAAGTTGAGGATACGGTACACAATGCTATGAAAGTTGAGAGGCAGCTTAAGGGAAAGAGTACTTCTAGATATAATCAAAACTTGGGTTCATCTTTTTCAAAGCTAAATTGGGTGAAGAAGGAAGAGAAGACGACTCCTAAGATTAAAACTGATACAAATAAGCTCAAGATTAGTCAGGGCAGTCTTGAAAAGAGTAAATTTAAGGATAAACTCGAGGGTACCTAAGGAGAAACTAGAGACATCAAGTGTTTTAGGTGTTTAGGTAAAGGTTATGTAACATCATAATACTTTAATGAAAGGTCTATAATCCTTAGGGAGGATAGTGAATATGGGAGTGGGAGTGAGTCTAGTAATGAGGTTCATATACCACTGTTAGTAGATGTTAGTGATGTTGATGAGGGAGTAAAGTAATTAGAGCATAAAGAGAAACTTATAGTGGTATGGAGAGCTCTTGGTGTATAAGTTAAGAAGATAGTGATGAGGAAGTAAGTGTTTGGTGAAAGATAGAAGTTATAGCTTGATTATAGATAGGAGTAATTATACTAATATAGCTAGCATAAAGTTAGTCAAGAAGTTAGGTTTACCCGTAATTAAACATCTTAGACCATATAACCTGCAATGGTTGAATGATAATGGAGTAGTGAAAGTGACTAAACAGATTATGGTTCCATTAGTAGATATAAGGATGAGGTATTTTGTGATGTTGTACCTATATACACAAGGGCAATTGTTATTAGGCCATCCTTGTAAATTTGATAGAAGGGTTTTGCGTGATGGTTACTAGAATCGTTATTCTTTTAACATGGATGAAAAACCATCTTGTTCCATTGGCACCAAAACAAATGTATGAAGACCAAGTGAGACTTTATGAAAGTGTGTAAAAGAGAAGTGAAAAGAAAGAGAGGGTAAAGAGAAAAGAAAGTGAGGGAGACAAAAACAAGGTGAGAATGCTTGAGAGTGATAAACACAAGAGTGGTTAGATTTAAAGGAGTGAAAGTGATAGGGTGAAAATGCTTAAGAGTGATAAACACAAGAGTGGTTAGATTTAAAGGAGTGAAAGTGATAGGGTGAAAATGCATGAGAGTGATAAACACAAGAGTGGTCAAATTCAAAAGAGTGAAGATGCAAGAAAACAAGTTAATGTGTATATTAAAAGAGCAGATGTTTAGGTTGCCTTTCAAGTTAAGAAGTAACTAATCTTAATCCATTATAAAGATTTTTATTTTTCTAACATTAACTTTAATTCTTCTTTGCCCAGTACCATTTTATCTTTGTTGCAGAATTATAGTGATGTATTCCTGAGAAGATCCTGGTCAGCTTACTATCAAAGAAAGGGATTGAACATAACATTAATCTTATTCCAAATGCTCTTATTCCTAATAAGTTGGCGCATATAGCAGTAATCTTAAGGAGACAAAGGAGCTTCAGAAGCAAGTTGAGGAGTTAATGAAGAAGGGTCATGTGTTACTTATGCATATACAAGCCCATAAATAGTACTAGTGTTACTTTTACCAAAGAAAGATGAGTTTTGGAGGATGTGTGTTGATTACAAAGTTGTCAATAAAATAATAGTTAAGTATCGACCTTCTATACTTACATGATATACTTGATGAATTGCATGGTATTTGTTACTTCTCTAAAATTGATCTTAAGAGTGGGTATCATTAAATTAAGATAATGAAAGGTGATGAGTGGAAAATTGCATTCAAGACTAAGCTTGGTTTGTATGAATGGTTAGTTATGTCATTTAAACTAATGCACTTAGCACGTTTATGAGATTAATAAACTATATTTTAAGACCTTTCTTGGGAAATTTTGTTGTGGTTTATTTTGATAACTTATTAGTATATAATAGGAATTTAGAAAAGCATGTAGAACATTTGCGTTATGTGCTTGATGTGTTAAAGAAAGAGAAATTGTATGCCAATTTAAAGAAATGTGATTTTTGCGTAACCAATCAACAATGGTAGCTGCACATCCACCTTCATATCTTCAAGTTATTGTTTCATCTATAGCAGCTGAGTACAAGCCTTAGTAGCAACCAATATTTAGCCTCTGCAATACTTAAAGTCATTGAATTTTGTTTCTTGTTATGCCTTGAAACACATCTATTGCCCAAATAAAATGCATCACCCAAAGTTGACCTTCTGTCATCACAATTTCTAACCCAGTCTGCATTTGTATATCTATACAAATTAAGCTATCCACTTTTATCATAAAGCAATCCATAATTTTTTATGCCTTTCACATACCTTAGAATTCTTTTAGCTACCATGAGATGAGATTCCTTGGGGTCACTTTGAAATTTGGCATAAAATGTTACAGCAAAAACAATATTAGGCCTTGATGCTGTCAAATACAGTAAGCTTCAAATCAACTTTCTATATTCCTTATGATCAACCATGTTGTCTTCTTTATCCTTGCTTAACTTTGTTCCAACCATGATAGGAGTGCTTACTTCTTTAAAGTTCTCCATCCCAAACATTTTTAATAGCTCACAAGTATACTTTTCTTGGGAGAGAAAAATTCCAGCCTCGCTTTGCAACACGTGTAATTCTAAGAAGAATTTCATTTCACCAAGTATGGACATTTCAAACTTCTTCTTCATTTACTTAACAAAGGCAGTGCACAAGGCCTCCTTTTCTGCAGCAAAGATTATGTCATCAACATAAAGCATAATAATTAACTAGCCTCAATTGTCTTCCTTTATGTACAAATTATTGTTCACATTCCATTTTCTAAACTTCAGATTTTTAAGGCATGTATTTAGCTTGAAATACCATGCTCTTAGAGCTTACTTTAATATAAAGCCTCGTTTAATCTGCACACACTTGAACCATCATGCTCAAGTATAAAACCATTAACATGTTCAATAAATACCTCTTCTTCAAGCTCTCCATTTAGAAATGCAAACTTCACATCCATCTGATCGACTTTATAGTTCCTTTGAGCAACAATGGCCATGAATATTCTGATTGCTTCAAGTTTGGCCATCGAAGCAAAGGTCTCGTCAAAGTCAACACCTTTTACTTGTGAGTAGCCTTTATAGACAAGTCTTGCTTTGTTCCTTACCATCTCACCTATTTCATTGATCTTATTTCTGAACACCCACTTGGTTACAATGATGTTTTTCCCTTTAGGTCTAAGTACTAAACACCAAGTGTTGTTCTTTTCAATTTGATCAAGCTCTTCATTCATAGCACATGCCCATTCCTTGTGCTTTAATGCTTCTTCCATGAATTTGGGTTCCACCTCAGAAATCAATGAGGTTTGTTCACTATCTCTTAGTCTTCTTCTAGTCTACATAAAGTCCTTTTTACTTCCAATAATGTTTTTGGCCTTAACTTCAGCTTTAACTCTTTTATGAGTTAAGGAATGCCTTGATTCTTCTTCTTCATCACTTATAACTTGAGAATCAACATTTTCCTCATGCTGAATGGCCTCGGATTCATCACTTTCAAACTCTTTTCAGCTGTCATACATGGCATCTTTAACTTCCTCAAGCTATGATTGTATTGTAGCATTATTTTCAATCACTTTAACATCAAAGTTGTCTACCATTTTTAGCAACCATTTGTTGTAGCATTTGAAGCCTTTTCCATTTGGTATATAGCCCAAAAATATGCCTTCATCACCTTCTCATCAAATTTGTTAAGATGCTTACCTTTGACTTTAATGAGACGTGGGCTTCTAAACACTTTAAAATGTTTTACACATGGCTTCTTTTCATACCATAGCTCATAGGGTGTCTTCATTGTATGTGGTCTCATCAAACATCTATTTTAAATCTGAGTTGCAGTGGTGATAGCCTTTCTCCAGTAAGTATGTGAAGTACCATGCTCAACCAACATGGTTCTTGCCATCTTTACTGGGCTTTTATTCTTCCTTTTGGCCACTCCATTTTGTTAAGGTGTGTAGGGACTAACATATTCATGCTTTACTCCATACTTCTACAAATAATCTTTAAATTCACCGTATGTATATTCTGTCCCATTGTCTGTCCTAAGCCTTTTAATTTTCCCCCC
>CM038605.1:6649890-6661714 GCA_021533255.1 Ceriops tagal | reverse complement strand
CCCCCCTAATTGGTTTTCAGTTAGCCTCCTATAGCTCTTGAAATTATTGAAAGCCTCTAATTTATGTTTAAAGAACATAATGCAAGCCATTCTTGTAAAATCATCAATGAAGGAGATAAAGTATGAAGTTCACGACTTCTCCCTAGGATCTACTAGTTTGTGATACTGAGAGGGGTGGTGAATCAGTATCACCACACTTCACAATTTGCAAGTAAGTGAACAACTTCAACCTCTTCTTAAAAGCGAACTCTTTCTTAGACTCGATTAAGGTAGATCTATTGCTACCTATTAATCACAATAGTCCCCAAAGTCACCTTTCAAACACCTTGTCTAATAGACAATATGGATGTTCTTGTTTAGGTCTTCGTTAGGTTATGGGTTGGCTAATACTTTAGTTGTGTTCACAACTCAATTCAAAACATAGAACATAAAGCAAATTAAGGACACATGAGATTTACGTAGTTCCGTCAACATGATGTACATCCACGGTGGTAGGGACTCTCCCTCTACTGAGACTATCAACTATACTTATGAATATAGGTTACAATGGATGTCTTAATTCTCTGCTCCTTTCAATATTGCAATTACTAAGCAAGTACAATACAAAGAGTGTCACTTACTGTGTCTACCCTTCTTCTAACTTGTCTTGCCTCTGTTGAATTGAAAGGCTGCTCCACTGCTGCTGAGAAGTTCACCACAATGCTCTCTAACCTCTCTTGAAGAAGTCTGGAAATACGTTGAGTTCTTTCTGTACTTCGCCAAATTCCTTCTGTAGGTTGTCTCACACAATTCCTGCTTTCACGGTCTTACAGTCTCACTCGTCTCCTTGTCTCATGATCTCACTGTCTCATGGCTTGCTTGTCCATTTTCTCTCTCTCTTCCAAGTGTTTGATGGTTTCTCTCTCTAGGTTTTGCCCTGCCGAATACACTATTCAATTTCTGACAACACTGTTCAATTTTTGACGATATTGTTCAATTCTGACAATACTGTTCAATTCCGATGAAACTGTTCACTACAACTACTCTTTTCTTTTGCAGGTGGTGTTCTTCTGTATAGGGTTTTGTGTTCTCTTTGGTTAGTCAGTTGTCTAGGTTTTGCTGAATGCTCAATATTGCCGACCCCCTATTCTTTGTCTTCCAAGACCATTATATACTCTACTCCATGAAACCCTAATAGGGCTTACGCAGTGAATTTACTTTTTTGCCCTTCCGTGTGGTTTTACCTTTTTGCCCTTCCATGTGACTTCAATTTACTTGCACACGTAAACCTAGTTGACAATAATTACAACCCATATAAGGCTGTGGGAACAACAATCTCCCCCTTTGTAATTGTTGGCAACACTCATAACAAAAGCCACTATACAGCAGTTTCAACTCCCCCTAAATATGCACTCCCCCTTTCTTAACAGCTCCCCTTGCACTATTGCTTCTCAGTGCAAAGTGAAACTTGATGATGAAGATGAGGATGGTGATGATGAGCAGAATTCAAGATGGAGAAAATCATCATTCAAATAAAAAAAGTCCAGCAAGAAGACTGCTAACCCACAGAAGAAGAAAAAAGGCTTATTCAAAAGTTATGTGAGTCAGACAAAAGAAGCTGATGAGGAAGAAGATGAAGACTCATCAGATGAGCATGTCTTTATGTCATCAGCACAAGGTGGTAGCTCAACCTCTGAAAAGGAAGAAGAGGTTGATGAAGAAGAGCCAGATCTTGAAGCTGAGTTGGAAGCAACTTCAAAGGAGATAATCAGAAGGGGCAAAACCATAAAAAGGTTGAAGGCTCACATAAAACAAGTTGAAGTAAAGTTTGAGGAAGCTGAAAGTCAAAAGGATGAAATAAGGATTGAACATATTGACTTGAAGAGAAGATTTAAAGAACAGATCAAAATATGTGAAGACTTACTATAGAGCTTGACTCAAGGACTTCAATAATTGAAGAAATGGAGATAGAGTTGCTGAGACTCCAGTAACAACTCAAAAAGAGTGAGAAGAACTTGCAAAAGTTTGAAGTGGTAGGAGAAACAAGCTCTGCAAGAGAAAAGAAGAATGAGACTTTGCCATAGAAGTTGAAAGAGAAGGCTGTGACTCAGGTAAAGATAACTGAAGAAGAGAAGATAGTTATCAAACCAAAGCCAAGGCCAAAAATGATGGATGTGATTAAAGAGCAATAGCCCATAGCTGCTATGTCTCAGAAAGAAAAGAAAGTCAGCCAGCAGAGGGCTACCGCTGAACAGAAGAAGGAGAAAAAGGTGACTGAAATGAAAGTCACACAAGCAAAGAAGCTAGCTACTTTGCCTACATAGCAAGTGATGAACAGAAGAAGACAAGCTATGATCAGATCCAAGAAAAGGAAGTTTTAAGGTCATTGCCTTTATTATGGAGTTTGGGGTCATAAGGCGAGTAACTGCTAGTGGAGAAGGCCATTATATATGTCCAACTTGAAAAGATATGATGCTGCATACAGGGGGAGACAATACAAAATTCAGAGGAGAACACTTGTCGCGAGTTCTTGCACATATTGTAAAAGGCGAGGACACACTGACGAAGATTGTTTGTGGAAGCCCAAACCAGTAGTTTTAAAGAATAAGTTTGCTATATTGGCAGACTTGGAATAGTGTGAAAGGTGCAGGCAGGATGACCATAATGCCAAGAGATGCATGATACTTCTCCTTGAGCAAGAGAAGGCACTCAATGGCACAGTAAAAACAAGCAATGCAATCAAAACTGAGAAAAAGGAGAAAGCTATCTTCCAGCCAGTTCAAAGAAGGAATATTGAGCAAAAAGGGAGGTGGCTAATATAGCTGAAATTGAACTGAAGGCTGATTATAAGGATAAGCAGTGGGTCCTTGATAGTGGATGCACTACGCACATGACGGGAGACAAGAGTAAATTATCAAAGCTAAACAAATCAAGAGAAGGTAGAGTCAAGTTTGGCAATGATGATTCACTCAACATTAGTGGTCAGGGGTCAGTAAATGTTGGAAGAGGAAAGCTAAAAGATGTTCTGCATGTTGAAGGACTCAGATATAATCTAATATCTGTTAGCAAACTATGCAATGAAGATCATAAGGTAATATTCACAAAAACAAGTTGCCAGGTAAAGAGTAAAGAAGGCAATACTGTTGCAGCTGGGAAGAGAATAGCTGGAAATTTGTATGTGATTGATGAAGAAAGAGATCCTCTTGCAATTAAGACTGTGCAAGAAAGAAAGCCAAAGAAAACGTGGATTAGTGCTCATCAAGAAAATCAGATCACAGGTGACCCATCAGTAGGAGTTACAACAAGAAGAAGAATTGTGTGAGCTACTACTTTACTCTCACAAGTTGAACATAAATCTGTTGAAGAGGCTACACAAGATCTAACTAAATCTCTGTCCACAGAGTTGTTTGAAAAGCACAGAATGAGTCTGTTTGTGCGAATGCCTCCTCAAGCCTAAAAATCAGGTGAATCCTCCATCTTTACTTTGCGAGTTTTTCAAATTTGTAATTGGTTGGCAAAAGGGGAGAGAAGCAACAGTGTAGGAGGAGCTGTTAAGAAAGGGAGAGTTGAAACTGCTGCATAATGACTTTTGTTATAAGTGTTGCCAACAATTACAAAGGGCGAGATTGTTATTCCCATAGCCTTATATAGGTTGTAATTGTTGTCAACTAGGTTTAAGTGTGCAAGAAAGTAAAGCCACATGGAAGGGTAAGAAGGTAAATCCACATGGAAGGGCAAAAAGGTAAAACCACACGGAAGGGCAAGAAAGTAAATTCACTGCGTAAGCCCTATTAGGGTTCATGGAGTAGAGTATATAATGGTCTTGGAAGACAAAGAACTGGGAGTCGGCAATATTGAGCATTCAGCAAAATCTAGATAACCGACCAACCAAAGAGAACACCAAACCCTACATAAAAGAACACCACCTGCAAAAGAAAAGAGTAGTTGGAATTGAACAGTATTATCGGAATTGAACAGTGTCGTCGGAAATTGAATAGCGTTGTCAGAAATTGAAGTGTATTTGGTAGGGCAAAACCTAGAGAGAGAAACCATCAAACACTTGGAAGAGAGAGAGAAAACGGTAGCCATCGATAGGAAGGAGAGAGACGGTCAACGGCCGGGGTGAACGAAGAACAAAGGTGGATGACCAAAACAATTGAGTAGCCATCGACAGGAAGGAGAAGAAAACGCAGCCATCAACTGTTGGAAAATCGAGCAAAAACGGCAAATACGTTAAGAGAGAAGGAGGCGGCTGAAGGGAGGCTGAACATTGAACATAAGATGACCGACGACCGAAGGGGGGCTAAACATTGAACATAAGACGGCCGAAAGGCGGCTGAGGAAGGTGACAAGAAAGTGAAAAACCAGACCATCGGAGTGAGAAACCCTCAACGGCTGGATGATTGAAGGTGGGTGGACGGTAAAGACCTATACGGCCAGATCGGGAAGAGAGAGAAACCCGATGGCTAAATCGGAGCAAACCGGCGGGAAAAGAGAGAAACCCGACGGTGAACGGAAAAGTGAAATCCGGTGAAGAGAGAGAAATTCGGTGAAGAGAGAGAAATCCGACAGGACGGTGAGAGAAATCTGGCGGTAAGAGAGAGAAATCTGGCTGGACAACAAGAGAGAGAGAAACGGATAGGCGAGCCGTGAGATAGTGAGATCGTGAGACAAGGAGACAGGTGAGACTGTAAGGCAGTGAAAGCAGGAATTGTGTGAGACAACCTATAGAAGAAATTCAGCGAAGCACAGAAAGAACTCAACGTATTTCCAGACTTCTTCAAGAGAGGTTAGAGAGTGTTGCAGTGAACTTCTAAGCAGCAGTGGAGCAGCCTTTCAATTCAACAGAGGTAAGACAAGCTAGAAGAAGGATAGACACAATAAGTGACACTCTTTGTATTGTACTTGCTTAGTAATTGCAATAATGAAAGGAGCAAAGAATTAAAGACATCCATTGTAACCTGAATTCTCAAGTATAGTGGATAGTCTCGGTAGAGGGAGAGTCCCTACCACCATGGATGTATGTCACGTTGATGGAACCACGTAAATCTCGTGTGTCCTTAATTTGCTTTACGTTCTATGTTTTAAATTGAATTGTGAATGCAACTAAAGTATTAACCAACCCATAACCTAACCTAGACCTAAACAAGAACATTCGTATTGTCTATTAGGCAAGGTGTTTGAAAGGTGACTTTGGGGACTATTGTGATTAGTAGGTAGCAATAGATCTACCTTAGTCGAGTCTGAGAAAGAGTTCGCTTTTAAGAAAAGGTTGAAGTTGTTCACTTACCTACGAATTACGAATTGTGGTGATACTGATTCACCCCTCTTCTCAATATCACAAACTAGTAGATCCTAGGGAGAAGTCAGGAACTTCAAAGTACCTATAACCCTTGGTTGATCTTTGTCTCATAGGCCCACAGATGTTCAAATGGATGAGCTCCAATGGCTTTTTTGTTTGAACCTCTACATTTTTATGAGGGAGTATTCACCATCTTCCCATTTTGGCACATGCCGCAAATTGCTTTTCTCTCTCTCTTCTCAGTTTAGGTACATTTCTCATAGCTTCATTTTTGGATAGCTTGTTTAGCCCATTTTGTCCAAGATGTCCTAATCTTCTATACCATAACAAGTTTTCATTTTTGGTGTTTGTGAAGCATGTGTTTTTGCTTTTGGAACTTGGTATAAGGTTCCATTTGTTCTTTCACCCTTAATAAGAATAGCACCATCTTTTAATCTCTTTACTGTGTAGTTATTCTTGTTGAAAGTAACTTCATATCCAACATCATAAATCTAGCTAACACTAATAAGATTGTATTTTAGCCCTTCAACATAAAGCACTTTCTCTGATTTCAGTTTTTCTACACCAATTTCAATAGCACTAATACCTTGAATCTTTAAGGCACCATCATTGCCAAATTTGATTGACCCTCCATCATATTTTGCTACTTCCTTTAACATCTTTGAGTCTTCTATCATGTGTGAAGAGTAGCCACTGTCTGAGATCCATGGCTTTTCTTTCTTGTAAGCTTTCAAGGCTACTTCCACCACCATAAACGTTTCTCTTCCTCTTCTTCTCCTTTGGCTGAATGTGGGAGGACGTGTAAGTGTTCTTCTTTGCACTATTTAACCAGGCAGCAATGTCAAGTAATCCTCAGTAATGTGTCTAACCTTTTTTCATCTTCCACAGATCTCACCCAGCAAATCAAAACTGTTTCTTAGTAGAATCTGGCTTCTTTTCACCTGAGATTGTCTCCCTTTTAGATAGAGTCTCCCCTTAAACTCTTACCTCACATTCCTCTTCATAATAGGCTGAGGATTATAGCACACCTTAGCCTTAAGCCTATATTTACCACAACTACAGAAAATTCCTTCAAATCTAGATTTTCTTCTTTTGCCAAGTTCATGTTTCTTATCTTCAGCAATTGTTGTGGCACTATTTTCTCCATCTTTAATAGCTTGTCTCCATTGGATAGGAGTCTTCACTACATCTTTCCTAATCCATTTTTGCTTGGGTTAGTTTTGCTTCTCCATCACATCATTGTGCTTGCTTTCAAGTATAAACACAAATTTCTTCTTTTCTTTTACCTTCTTACTTGGCTTTTCAATATAGCTAAGTCTTTTCTTTCCCATAGAATGAGGTCTTTGATTGCTTAGACACTCATCCAACTTTCTGGTAGCCTCCTCCTTGATGGCATTTGCTGAAGATGACTCTCTTTTCACTTTTATGGCCTACATAAAGCTTTCTTTATGCTTCCTTAATTCAAACTTAGTCTTGTGGAGCTTGGCTTGCAAAGTCAGCACCTTATCCCTAAGGATTAGGCCCACTTTTTACAAGTCAGTGGAATCTTTATGCTCAAAATCCAGATTCAAGTAGTCATTTATTTGGTACCTCCCAAGGAGCAGGAACCGCCATTCTAACCCTTCTCGGGTGGTTCCATCCACAAACAAAGTTTATGGCTACTCTTGAACAATTACCTTAACGCCAAGAACTTCATGTATCTTGCCTTTCTTTGCCTCAAGTACAATCAACTCCTCAATCCTCTTCAGGTACTCCTCCTCTTTTGCTTTAAACTCATTTTTTTTCACCTAAATATTAGATTCATCAACAGCAAAATTTTCATACAGCTTCTTGAGATGTTTTACCTTTTTTTCAACTTGCTATTTTTGTGCAAACAAGCTCTCAACTCATTCTCAAGTTGCTATACCAACTCATCCTTTTCCTCTTTTATTTATTCCCTATCACTTGAAGATTCTTAATCATCATCTACTTAAGCAACCAACACATCTTTTGTAGCCTCATTATCGGAGTCATCATCAATTTCTTCTTCTGAATCTTCTTTATCCAACTTGCTCAGAAATTTCTTCTTTTTGATATGAAGAATTGCTTTTTCCCTTTGGCACTTGAATTTCTAACTTTAGAATAACTGGATTGCTTTGTTCTCCACCTTGGGACCGACTTATCATCATCATCACTGTCTACTTCTATTCTCTTTAGGTAGTCCACGACAAAGTGTCATATGTCTCTACAACTAAAGCACTTCAAGGGTAGTTTTCCCTTGTACTTCCCTTTTCCTTTTCTTATATTTTTGTTGATGTATGTCATGACTTTATCCAGTTCATTATCACTATCTTCTTTTCCAAAGTTGTTGTCAGATTCTTTTTCTCAATCTTTAATCTTTAATTTTTTCATTGCCTTGAAGGCCAGCTCTTTCTCCACCTTCGACTTCTTTTTTTTTTCTTCATTGGGGCTATTCTCATTTCATAAGCCACCAATATGATGTGCAAATCATCTAAGGGCAACCTATCTAAATCTCTATCTTCTATGGAAGAGACTTTGGCGTTGTAAGCTTCTAATAAGGTTCTAAGTATTTTCCTTACCACAGTGGCATCGTTGATCTCCTTTCTATAGCCTCTAATGGAGCACACAATTTTGTTGACTTTTATGAAAAAGGCATCCACAGACTCATCATTCTACATCTTTATGTCTTTGAATTTGCTCCCCCAAATTTGTAACTTAGCTTCCTTCACAACCTTGTCTCTTTCATAAATGTTCTTTAATTTGTCCCAAATTTGCTTCACTGTGTTACACCGTATCACTTTGGTGAATTATTTATTTGATAAGGAGGCATATAAGGCATTTCTCGCCTTTCCATCACACTCCAAATTCTTCTTATCAGTAGGTGTCATAGCATCACCTTCAGCGACAGGGATGCAGCCACTAATAACAAACTCAAACATATGAAAAACAAGGCACATCAGATATGATAGCATTCTATTCTTCCATAATTGATAATTCTGTTCATCAAAAGTAGGGATGCCCTTGCTGTTAACACTATTCATGCTATCCATGATCTCAATTAGTAGTAGAGATAAGAATTCACAATAGCCAAAAACAACTTTAAATCAAAGCAAGTAAATTGGATCAACAGAGGAATTAGCTCTGATACCACTTAATGAGGACCTTTTTAGGTCTCACACTGAGAGGGGGGATGAATTAGTGTGAGACGTTCTCTTTTTATAAATCTTTCTAGATTTAACCTTTGTGACTTGTTAGAGATAATGATCCAATTTTTGTCTTTCTCCTTTATGTGAGAGCAGTCATACAAATATTAATCAAATGTAAGCACCTAAGAACACACACCAATTTTTACGTGGTTCACCTACAATGTGTGAGCTATGTTCACGGTGTAATAGGATCACTCCTAAATCACACAATTTACTCTTGTTATCAAGGGATACAATAATGTTGTGAAGGATCACTCCTTAACCATTTGTGAAAGGACTACTCCTTAACCACTTATAATGATTTCTCGATTAAGGAGTTGATCTCCTAACCACTCCAAGGGTATCCCATCCTTTTGCAACAAGTTTCTCAAGAGTTTATAATGAAATGTTTTTTGGAGAATGATCACTAAATGTGCATAGGTTGCTAGTATAGAACACGGATCTTCTCCTTCCTTTACTACCAGTGCTGTCTCACCTACTGCCTTGGTAGGTTATCTCTTTTGCCACTGCAAGCTATTGGACTAGGACACGTTTTCTCCTCTGCTATTGCAAGCTGCTGGACTTGTTGCTATTGCTGCTTGCATATGCTACTATCACTAGTTGCATATGTACATGTTATTATCGCTGCCTGCACATTCTGTTGTTGCTGCATGCACATTTTGCTGTCATTGCCTACATGTGCACGAGCTACTATCACTGCTCGCACATTTTGCTATCACTACCTGCACATGCATGAGTTGCTATCACTGCCTGACTGTTCTACTATTATTGCCTTCACATTCTGCTGTCGCTTCCTACATGTCCACGGGTTGCTATCTTTGCCTGTGCATTCTACTGTTGCTGTTTGCATGTGCACAGGCTACTATCGCTGCTTATATGTTCTACTGTTGCTACCTACATGTGCACGGGCTGCTACTATTGTCTACACGTGCTGCTATCACTGTGATTACTTGTTGGACATGCTACAATTTCTGGGATCACCTATTGGACTTTTTGTTGCTGCTACAATTGCTAGGATTGCCTACTAGACTTGTTGTAATTTCTGGGATTGTAGGCTACTAAATGTGTTGCTGGTGTAGGGAATACCTACTGGTTGTGTTGCTAGTTGTGGGAACGCCTACTAGTTATGCTACTGGTGCAAGGAATGCCTACTAGAGCTAGTTTGGTGTGGCTGTCAGCTGCTGCACCCTCCTTGGTTGGTTTAGTTTTCCAGTTATTCCTCCCTTTGGTTTGGTTTTTCAGCTACTCCTCTCTTTGGTGTGGCTAGTTGCTATACCCTCCTTTGGTATGGCCAGCTGCTGTACCTCTCCTTTGGTATGGCTAGTTGCTACACCCTTTTTTGGTGTGCCCGGTTGCCGCTCTCCTTGGTTGCCTCTCTCTTTACTGTTTACCTCTCCTTGTGGCTGCCTTTAGGTTTGCCATTCTCTCTTAAAATATCTATAACACCCTATTATCTTGTAAGGTGCGTAGGGTTATTTATAAAGCCTTGAGATCAGCGTTATATGATCATCAACGGTCATCGTTGATTCCTAATGGTTGCCCTACAATCAACAACCAGATTTGATTCCTAAAATTTAGGATCAATGGTCAATATTGACTTCCTAAAATTTAGGGTCAATGGTTAAGGGTCAACAATCAGCTTTGACCTCTAAAATTTAGGGTCACGGTCAATATTGACTTATTAATAATGGAAGTTGTACTAATGTTACTAATGCTTTGTTGGTAGATAAGCTAAATTTGGATACCTTTAAGCATCCTAAGTTGTATAAGTTGAAACGGTTCAATGATTGTGGAGAAAATAAAGTAATCAAGCAAGTTTTAGTTCCCCTTTCTATTGGTAATTACAAGGATGAGGTTCTTTGTGATGTGCCACCAATGCAAGTTAGTTATATATTTCTTGGTTGATCATGGTAGTTTGATAGTAAGGTTACTGATGATGATTATAAGAATAAATATTCTTTTGTAATTAAAAATCAGATTGTTGTATTAACTCATCTTAAACCTTTTAAAGCATATGAAGATCAGATTAAGATAACAAAAGAGTACAAAATGAGAAAAGAACAAATGATAGAATAAGAAGAAAAGAAAAAGGAAGAGAGTGAGAGGTCAAAGAAAAAGAAAGAAAGTGAGGTTAATGGGAAAAATTCAAATGGGAAGGGTAATGCTGAGAGGAAAGTAAAAGGGTAAGTGTGTTTGCTTGCAAAAATGAGATTAAGAGTGTTATGATTACAAGGTAGCAACTACTTGTATTTATATACATGGATGTTTATTTTTTATCTAATGACCTTAGCCCCTTTTTGCCTAGTGTGGTTGTTCTTTTATTACAAGAGTTTGAAAATTTATTTTTCGAAGAGATTCCTCATAAATTACCTCATTGAAGAGGAATTGAGAACCAAATAGACTTCATGCCCATTACTGGCATACCAAATCAACCTACTTGTAGAACTAATCTTAAAGAAACCAAAGAGATGCAAAGGCATTGCTTACTTCTTTACAAACTAAGTTACTTTGTTTTAAATTGCTTAAGGATTTGTATGCTAACGATTCTGATTTTGACCAAGTATCTAATGCATATGATAACTGTTTGTTTAGTGATTTTTATAGGCATGCAAGATTTTTGTTTAAAAGAGAGAAATTATGTGTGCCTATGTGTTTTATTCATGAGTTGCTTGTTAAGAAAATTCATAAGGTTGGTTTGATGGCGTCCTATAGTGTGTAGAAGACTTTAGATATATTGCATGAGCATTTTTATTAGTCTAGTATGATGCATAATGCGTAATCTGTTTGTGATAAGTGCATTATATATAGACAAGTAAAGGTTAAAGTTAGATTGTATGGGAAAGAAAGGGCTTAGCTATATTAAGAAAACAAGTGAGAAGGTAAAAGAAAAGAAAAAGATTGTGTATGTACCCAAAAGCAAGCACAATGAAATGAAGGAGAAGAGAGACCAACCCAAGTTTAAATGGGTTAGGAATGACGTGATGGAGACTCCCATTCAAAGGAGACAGATTGTTAAAGATATAGAGAAGGCTGTCATACCAATTGCTAAAGAAAGGAGACATGAACTTGGTAAAAGAAATAAATCCAGGTTCAAAGGATTTTGTTAGAGCTATGGTAAGTATGGGCATAAGGCAAATGTGTGTTGGAGTAATAGGTCGAGAATGAAGAGAAATGTGAGGCAAGAGTCTAAGGGGAGACTTTATCGAGAAAGGAGACAATCTTAGGTAGACAAAAGTCATACCCAATTAAGAAACAAGTTTTATTTATTGGGAGAGATTTGTGGAAGATGTGAAAGAGTTAGAAACGTTGCTGAGGACTGCTTGACATTTCTGCTTGG
>CM038605.1:6617534-6644345 GCA_021533255.1 Ceriops tagal | reverse complement strand
CCCCCCTCTCAGTATCACAAACTAGTAGATCCTAGGGAGTAATTGAGAACTTCACATTCTCTAATGTAGGTGAAAAAGATGTTCACTGCAAAGACAAATCCTATATACCTATAATTTATTTTCCTACATGATTTACTCCATCATGAATCTCTGACAATTTCAGCCTAGATTACTAGGAATTTGACCTCACAGAAACTTACTAAAGAATTTCATTATAGTTGCCAGCTTCAATAATGAAATGGTATGAGCAATTTGTAAAATAGAAAATTGCAACAAAAGTCATAAAGATATAGATAAGAAACTTTTTCAAACATTTACCTCCCCTTCCTTTGCAAGATTTTGTAAAATCATGTCTAAAAGTTGCTAAGAAGCCTCTTTGTGACGGACATGTGTCATGATAGATAAAATATCATTAATTAAACTTTGTTGGTGATGTTTTCTGTCAAGAAAGGAATAAAACAATTTTACTATCCCTATCTTTTTTTTTTAGAAAAAAAAAAGAGTGAAAAAGCAGAAGTAGTCTGCAAAACACTAAACAAGTTATAATGTAAAACTCAAATTATCGGTTTGCTTGGATTAACTAATGCAAAACAAACCAAGTACAATCATAATCAACATAAGGGCAAAGATCCATAGCAAATAAAGAGCTCAAAGATTTAAGGACATTAGCTAACTAATGACAAGCATATTGAATAGAGCCATATGTAACAATATGCTACAAGTTGTCCTGAAATTCCCTCAGTTCAACACATAGACATAACAATTGCAGGATCTAAGTGTCCAATTTGTTCGATAAAAATATCTTAATGTCAAGGAGGATCTCTAGTACCTTACAATCTTGGTTACAAATAGCAATATCTTGAAGTTGGTATAACCAACCTTGCTTAAGGAATAATACAGGATCTAATATGAAACAGGAAGAAAAAGGAAAAAGATGAATACCATGCCATAGAACAACCTAACAAGAAGCAAACTAGTTTTGCTTGTCTCATTTTAGATAACAATCACCAAAAGCACCAGAAAACATCTAAAGAGGGGGAGAAAGCATTTCTGACCTCACAACAGAGAAAAAAACATTGAACATTTCAAGAACCAGATCACTGCACTCAATGTCCAACATTATCACGCAATGTTTACATTTAGCAATAGTATCCAATATTTTAACCCTTTTTGAGAAGTATGTGCTTGTGGTATCAACAAGCGCCAAGAACACACCAAGGAGAAGTTTAAATTTGTCCTTCCAATTTAAGAGGACTTATGTCAGTTAGATTATCAAGGGATGATAATAGAAAAGTAGAAGAAATGGATACTCTTCAAACCACATGCAAAGCATAACATAACATAACATCAAGCACAAAATACCATTACCTTTAGATATTTGTCCTCAAAGGGTGGCTCGGGTGCCAATATCTGGAATAATTCACTGATGCAGATGGCAACCAAAAGTTTGACACCTTTATCAATGTGCCAAAGAAGCACATCGTTAAGAATAGATATTCACAAGGGCTTCAAGCCAACTTCTAGCTTCTTTGTGGCTTCGAGTTTTTGTGAAGCAACGGTTAGCCAAGGCTATTCAATTTGTGATAAAGCAGTTGTGGCTTGCTGCAGATACAAAGGAACAAATTATAGTGAAGGCTATTTCTAATAAAGCTTCTAGT
Source organism: Ceriops tagal (assembly GCA_021533255.1). Taxonomy (NCBI): domain Eukaryota; kingdom Viridiplantae; phylum Streptophyta; class Magnoliopsida; order Malpighiales; family Rhizophoraceae; genus Ceriops; species Ceriops tagal. The sequence goes on along the minus strand of CM038605.1, from coordinate 6,642,687 downwards.
GTAAGTGGAACACATGCATCCATATAAAATGCTTTTAAAAAGAGGACTTGATACTTCTAGATAACAGACTCTTTAGTGTCAAAAGAGATTTGCAGGCACCAACAATTATGGTTATTTAGGGTGAGCCCTCTGTATCGATTCATAATAAGATATATGAATAAAAATTGAAAAACGCATCTAATAACAACATATCAATTCCAACAAAAGAAAAGGAAGTTCCATTACTTGAACAGAATGAAGAAATGATTAACCAACCATTTACAGATAATTAAAGCAAATCTTTAAACAAAGGAGTGTGTGATAAAGAGTGCACTTTTATCACTTGTTTGCTAAAACTTACACACTAAAAATTGAGCAACATACCATTTCAGTCTACAAGAAATAATCGACTCCAAGAAACAAAGTCAACACCATTTAGCCTCAATAAGCCAAACAAGAAATATTTTAAAGAAACAAAAACATCATCGCCATTTAGCCCCAAAATGCCAAACAAAGAAATATTTTCAACAAACAAAAATGTTAGCAACCACTTACCACTAGAATAGAAACCGATGGACATGGACTAATTTAGTTTCTATTGGGACAAAGCACTCTTGGACTAATATTAACTGCTCATAAGGAATTGTCTACATCGCAAATTTCAGGTTACACACCTATGCATACAACACCCAAACACCATCCCCATGCCCACCCCCTTCCTTGCCTAAAATCCAAAAAATAAAAAAATCAAAAACAAAATCCAAAACAAAATAAAATAATACAAAATAGACGCACAAAGCAGGATTAGGTGAATGAAGATGAAAAGTGAGCCCCAACTAGAATTGATTCTTAGAGCATAACTTCTAGGAGCTGTTTATATCATCAAAAACAATAATAACACACAAGTATATGAGATTCTACTCTTTTCAAGCACATGAACGGGCTAACACCATTTGAAAATGAATGCCAATGAAAATGCAAAGCTTGGCATCTCCACTTACTTGGACGGACGACTGGACAAGTGGATTCAGTGGCAAGGGTTGTGAAAATTGTTTGGTTGGATGAGAAACTGGCATAGGTGCAGGTGGTTCTGCTGCAACTAGTTGTTGTGGTGTTGCTCAGGGACAAACTATGCACTCCTGCACATTGCATAGCAAGGTAAGTTGACCAGTTAGATGGATTAAGCCCAAATGGCTGACATTGTAACCTGGATGGTGACAAAGAGGAACAATTTTGCATGAAATCAGTACAAATCCTTAAGAAATCCATTAAACAAGGAGCAAATATTTGGACATGGAAAGCCATCCGAGTAATACACTTATGTCCAATTGTTTGCTGCACCGCACTTGCATCCAAGACATAAGTTCCATTAGCAACAAGTAAGGGGTAATCTGGTAAGTCTACATTCATTACCGATGAATTGCAAGCTGGCAATCAACATTACAATGTCATTAATTTATAAGAGAATGCTAACAAAAAACTATAATGTCAAGTTTAATGGATATCACCAATTCACATAGAGCTTGATACTTGTGAAATTAGCAAAAGTACAAGAAAGTGTTAATTGCAGGAACTAACAAATTTTGGGGAGGTACATTGATAGTCAACGAAATTGCTCCCCTTAGTTGAGGGGATAACCTAATTTACAATCCACTATACTTGAGAACACTAGTGTGGTATTCCCTATGATTACAATGGATGTCTTAATCTTCTACTCCTTTTACTATTGCAAATACAAAGCAATCACAATACAAAGAGTGTCACCTACTGTGTCTACCCTTCTTCTAGCTTGTGTTGCCTCTGTTTGATTTGAATAGGCTGCTTCATTACCGCTTGGAAGATCACCAAAACACTTTCCAACCTCTCTTGAAGAAATCTAAAAAAATCGTTGAGTTCTCTCAAATGCTTCACCAAATTTCTTCTTTAGGTTGTCTCACACAACTTTTGGTCTCGCTGTCTCACGGTCTCACCCGTCTCCTAGTCTCACCGTCTCACCGTCTCATGGTCTCACTCTTTTCTGGTCTTATCATCACACCATCTCTAGGTCTCACGTCTCACCGTTTCTGGTCTCACGTCTCACTGATTCTGGTCTTATGTCTCACCATTTTTGGTCTTACCGATTCTAGGTTGCACGTCTCCTCTGGTCTCACCGGTTTCACCCTTTTCTAGTCACATGTCTCACCTGGTCACACGTCTCACTTGGTCTGCATCCCCAATGTTTCTGGTTTGTACCCCAACGATTTTGGTCTGTATCCCCAATGTTTCTGGTCTGTATCCCCAACGTTTCTCGGTTTCCAGGTTTGGTCTCTCTTGTTTATGGTCTGCTCTCACGTCTCATGGTTTCCAGGTCTGGTCTCTCCTGTTTCACGCTTCACTGGTTTCTTGTTTCTGGTCTGCTCTAATGTTTTTGGTTTGCTCTCACCGTTTCTGGTCTGTCACACCCCGTTGCACGTTCTGGTCTATCAGGCCCCGTCGTATGTTCTTGTCTGTCACTCCCCATCACACGTTCTGGATTTACTAGTCTTGGCCTGCTCTCACCATCTCATGGATACCAGGTCTGGTCTCTCACCTCATGTTTCTAGGTCTGCTGTCTTCTGTGATTTCTTTTCTTACAGTGGTTACCTCAACAAAGAGATAAGTCTTGGTTTATATACTCCCTTATATGCAAACCCTAGTAGGGTTTACTGGAGCCGCCACAAATTTCCTTTCTTGCCCCTCCATGTGGCTTAATATTACTGTTCCATTCAAAATTCAGCATTATCCTCCTTCTTAATTTATTTTTCTTGCTCTTTTCTTTCTACTGAAAAGCTCATCTCTTGAATGCTTGAATGAGCCACTTCTGCTTGCACACTTAAATGTGGTTGACAAAAATTGCAACCCATACAAGGTTGTGGGAACAACAATCTCCCCCTTTGTAATTGTTGGCAACACTCACAACGAAAGCCATTATACATTAGTCCTTCATAATCTTCTTAGAGTAATAATCTAGAAGCAGATGGATTACAACTCCCCTTAAATATGCACTTCCCCTGCACTGTTGCTTCTCTTCCCCTTTGCCAAACAATTACAAATTTGAAAAAACCGCAAAGTAGAGATGGAGGATTCACCTGAACTTCAGGCTTGAAGAGGCATTTGCACAGGTAGACTCATTCTGTGCTTTTCAAACAGCTCTGTGGACAGAGATTTAGTTAGAATATATGAGATTTGATCTTTAGTGCCGACATACTCCAACTGAATTGTTCCCTCTTCCACTTGATCCTCGACAAAGTGATACCAGATGTCCATATGCTTACTCCTTGAATGTTGAACTGGATTCTTGCTGAGATCAATTGCACTTTGATTATCACAAAGTACATTCACTGGTAACTTCACTTTAACACCCAAATCGGCCAATTGTCTTTGCATTCATATCACCTGAGTACATGCTGCACAAGTAGCCATATACTCAACCTCTACTGTGCTCAAAGCAACATTGTTTTGCTTTCTACTTAGCCATGCAACACACTTTGAACCTAAGTAGAAGCTGCAGCCACTGGCTGATTTTCTGTCATCTATACTTCCTGCCCAGTCTGCATCAGTGTATGCTCGTAGTTTTATAGAATCCATGGTAGGATACTGCAAACCCATTTCTAGTGTCCCTTTGAGGTATCTTACGATTCTTTTCACTGCCAACACATGAGATTCCTTAGGATCAGCTTGGAATCTGCTGGCGATGCACACAACATGCATGAGATCAGGCCTTGATGCTATAAGGTACAGAAGGCTCCCTATCATCTTCTTGTATTCTGTAGGGCTTGTACTCCTTCCTTCCTGATCTTTTGTTAACTTGTAGCCTACTGTCATAGGGGTACTGATAGGTCTACTGTCCTCTATGCCAAACTTTTTCAGTATCTTTTTGGCATATTTTGTCCAAGAAATAAAAATACCTTCTTCACACTGTTTTATTTGTAATCCAAGAAAGTAAGTCATTTCTCTAATCAATGACATCTCAAATTCCTCACTCATCTTCTATGCAAATTCTTGGCATAGCTTAGAGTGATCCCCTCCAAAGATGATGTCATCTACATATATTATGGTTATCAGTTGGTCTTTCTCTGAGTTGAACACATATAGGTTATTATCAACTACGCGTCCAGCCTATTGTACCATGCTCTTGGGGCTTGTTTAAGGCCATACAAGGCTTTCTTCAGCTTGCACACGTATGTCTCATCCTCACTGATTTGTACTCCATCGGGTTATTCAATATACACTTCTTTTTTCAGGAGCCCATTCAGAAAGGCTGATTTCACATCCATCTGGTAAACTTTATACCTCTTATGTGCTGCCAAAGCAAAGAACATTCTGATAGTTTCCAACCTTGCTACTGGTGCAAAAGTTTCATCAATATCTACTCCTTTTATCTGAGTGTAGCCTTTGCAAACTAGCCTAACCTGTTTCCTCACCACCTTGCCATCTTCATTGTGTTTATTTTTAAACACCAATTTTGTTCCTATGACATTCTTGTTAGTGGGTCTTGGAACCAACTCCCATGTTTCATTCTTCTCGATTTGATCCAGCTCCTTGTTGATAGCTTTGACCCAGGCTTTATCTTGTGTATCCTCTTCAACAGATTTAGGTTTAACTTGTGAGAGTAAAGTAGTAGCTCCCACAATTCTTCTCCTTGTTATAACTCCTGTTGATGGGTCACCTATTATCTGATTTCTTTGATGAGCACTGGTCCATGTCTTCTTTGTCTTTTTCTCTTGCATAGTCTTAGTTGTAAGAGAATCTCTTTCTTCATCTTCAGACTCACTCTTCTCTGAGTCTAAACTTACCTTTTTCCCCTCTTCTTCATGTTGGTCAGATTCTTCATCTATCTTGAAGTCATCTTCTTCACTATTCTCAGCTTCTCTATTATGCATTGTTTTCCAGTTTTCATCTATTCTTACATCACTGGAAGTGACCACTTTTCCCAGTTTATGCAGCAAAACTCTGTAACCTTTTGTCTTTACTGAGTATCCCATAAAGATGCCTTCATCTGACCTAGCATGGAATTTTCCCAAGTTTTGGTCCTTGTTCTTCACAAAACATGGGCTGCTAAAGATTCTAAGATACTTGGTTGTTGTCTTCTTCCCACTCCATAACTCATATGGAGTCTTATCAGTATTGGGCCTTAGTAAAACTCTGTTTTGTAGGTGCACAGTTGTAAATATTGCTTCTGTCCAAAATCATGTGCAGAACATCTTTCAGCTTTCCTTTTCCAATATTTACTAACCCTTGACCACTGATGTTGAGTGAATCATCATTGCCAAACTTGACTCTGCCTTCTCTTGACTTGTTCAACTTTGATAATTTACTCCTATCTCCTGTCATGTGTGAAGTGCATCCACTATGAAGGATCCATTGCTTATCCTTGTAGTCAGCCTTTAGTGAAATTTCAACTATATTAGCCTCCTCCCTTTTAGCTTTATATTCCTTCTTTTGAACTGGCTTGAAGATAGCTTTCTCCTTTTTCTCAACTTTAATTGTACCAGTTAGTTTTACCATGCCATTGAGTGCCTTCTCTTGCTCAGGGAAAAGTGTCATGCATCTCTTGGCATTATGGCCATCCTACTCGCACCTTTCACACTATTCCAAGTCTCCTAATATAGCCAACTTGTTCTTTGAAACCACTGGTTTGGGCTTGCACCAATAATCCTTATCAGTGTGTCCTTGCTTTTTACAATATGTGCAAGAACTCACGACAGGTGTTCTCCTCTGAATTTTGTATTGTCTCCCCCTGTATGTAGCATCGTATCTTCTCAAGTTGGAGACATATACTGGCCTTCTCCACCAACATTTACTTGCCTTATGACCCCAAACTTCACAATAAAGACAGTAACCTTGAAACTGCCTCTCCTTGGGTCTAATCATAGCTTGTTTTCTTTTGTTCATTACTTGCTATATAGGCAAGGTTGCTGGTTTCTTTGCTTGTGTGGCTTTCATTTCAGTCTGCCCATAACAATAACATCTCAAGGACAACTGTCCTTTTCCCTTCTTAGACCGCTTTTTGAATTTCCTTATGAAGTAAGCCAACACTTCACCTTCACTTTCTTCCTCATCATCATCATCATCCTTATTGGATGATTCTTCCTCTTCTCGTATCTTCAAGTGTTTCATAGCTTTGAAAGCTGCCTCCTTTGATAGCTTTGATGTTGAGGAGCTTTCAGTTGACTTTATTCTCATCTCATATGCAATAAGATTGCACTGGAGATCATGCAGAGACATAGAATTGTGATCTCTACTCTCCTCTATGGCTGCCACCTTTGAGGCAAACCTCTCAAGCAAAATTCTCAGAATTTTCTTCATAATAGATGAGTCCTTCTTCCCATGACTTCTAAGGTTGTTTATAGCATAATAACCCTGGTGAAGAACTCTTGAACTATCTCATTCTTCTGCATTCTGAGGGATTCATATCTCTCTTTGAAAACTTGAAGCTTGGCCTCCTTCATTCTGCCATCACCTTTATAGACCTTCTGCAATATGTCCCATATCTCCTTAGTAGATTTGCAATCCATCACTTTAGCATATTCCACATCTGTCAATGCTGAAATGATGACATTTGAGGCCTTCCCATTGATCTCAAACTACCTTAATTCCTCTGAGGTTGGATCTTTACCTTCTTTTGGAGGCTCAAAACCCTCCTATACAAATTTCAACACGTTCATGCCCATGGTTGCAAATACCACTTGCATTCTCGCTCTCCACATATGGTAGTTGTTCCATTAAAGATAGGAACCTTCTTGCTGTAAGTAGTGCTGGTGTTGGTACTAGCATCCATTTCTCAGTATGCTGAACAAGTTAAAACTTCTGAAACCCTTCAAACTAGTACACCAAGCTGTTAAACTTCAAACTGGTGAACCTGTGCTCTGATACCAATTAAAGTTCCCAACTTTACCCTAGGATCTATTAATCTGTGATACTGAGAGGGGGGGTGAATTAGTATCACACCCCTTAAAAAAACCTTTGATAATTTAAGCCAAAAATGAACTCTTTCCCAAATTCAACTAAGGTAGATCTATTGTTACCTACTGATCACAATAGTCCCCAAAGTTACCTTTCAGACACCTTGCCTATTAGACAAATCAGTTGTTCTTGACTAGGTCTGCTTTTAGGTTATGGGTTTGATGATTCTTTAGCTGTGTTCACAACTCAATTCAAAACACAATGTAAATTCAAAGCAAGGACACGAGAGATTTATGTGGTTCTGTCAATGTGACGTACTCCATAGTGGTAGAGTTTCTTCCTCTATTGAGACAATCCACAATACTTGAGAACACCAATGTGGTATTCCCTATGATTACAATGGATGTCTTAATCTTCTACTTCTTTCACTATCGCAAATACAAAGCAATCACAATACAAAGAGTGCCACTTACTGTGTCTACCCTTCTTCTAGCTTGTCTTGCCTCTGTTGAATTGAATGGCTACTCCACTGCTGCTTAGAAGTTCATCGCAACGCTCTCTAACCTCTCTTGAAGAAATCTGGAAATACGTTGAGTTCTTTCAGATGCTTCGCCGAAGTTCTTCTCTACATTGTCTCACACAACTCCTGCTTTCACCGTCTCACGATCTCACCCGTCTCCTTGTCTCACAGCTCGCCTCACATTTTTGGTTTGCCATTCCACGTCTCACGGCCCGCCTCATGTTTCTGGTTTGGCGTTACACGTCTCATGCACGTTTCTGGTTTGCACCCTTTGTTGGTCACACACCTCACCACCGTTTTTGGTTTGCACTTGTCCTTTTCACACCTCCAAACAACTTGGTTTGCTCTCCTTGCGGTCTCCTCTTTCAAGGTTTCTCCTCTCTTCCTTTACGAATGGTGTGCTGTCTCCTCTCTTACCAATGGTGCATTTGCCTCTCCTCTTACCGTGAGTCACACGTTCTGGTCTCACGTTTTAGCTTTGCTGGTCTCCTGTTTCAGCTTTGCTAGTCTCCCATTTTAGGTCTCACTGCCTAGTCACTAGTTTCTGGTCACCCGTTTTTGGTCTCCTGTTTCTAGTCAATCATGTTGTTCTCTTGCCATGCTCTCCTTTTGACGTTTTGCTCTCCTGCCATTCTCTTGTCGTGCTCTCCTTTTGCTATTCTACTCTCTTGCCGTGTTGTCTCCTTGCCGTCCAGCCCCTTATTTTGTCGTATCGTTTTCCTCTCCTTTCCAACTGGCCGTTGGGTTTTTCCTCTCCTTCCCCTGTTCTGTCGTTGGCTCACTCTTTCTCCGTATCGGGTTTTCTCTCTCTTTGGACGGTTTTCCTCTTTGGCTTTGGATGGTTGCTCTAGGTTTTGGCCGACTCCTCTTGCTTTGCTTTGCCTCTTTGGCCGACCAGCACCTGTTTTCTGCCGTGTATACTCTTTTGGCCGATCACACTAGGTTTTCCATTCCTTTTTATTTTGCCGTCCAGCACCTCTTCTTTTTGCCGTGTACTATTCTGTTGGGTAGGGTTTTTTGTGTGCTATCTCTTTTTGGCCGATCTTACACACTTGTGTTTTCTCTCCTTCCCCTATTTGGCCATCTGGTTTTTCCTCTCCTTTGTCGTCCACTCTGATTTTGCCGTATATTCAATTGTGTTGACCTTACCCTAGTTTTGTCTTCCAAGGTCTTTATATACTCTTTTCCATGAAACCCTAATAGGATCTGATTTTCTTGATGAGCACTGGTCCACGTTTTCTTTGGCTTTCTTTCTTGCACAGACTTAGTTGTAAGAGGATCTCTTTCTTCATCTTCAGACTCACTCTTCTCCGAGTTTGAACTTACTTCTTGTTCCTTTTCTTCAAGTTGGTCTGATTCTTCATTTATATTGAAGTCATCTTTTTCATTGTCCTCAGCTTCTCCATTCTGCATTGTTTTCCAGTTCTCATCTATTCTCACATCACTGGAAGTGATCACTTTTCCCAGCTTATGCAGGAAAACTTTGTAACCTTTTGTCTTTGCTGAGTATCCCACAAAAATGGTTTCATCAGACCTAGCGTTGAATTTTCCCAAGTTTTGCTCCCTGTTCTTCACAATACATGGGCTACCAAAGACTCTGAGAACTTGGCTGTTGTCTTCTTCTCAATCCATAGCTCATATGGAGTCTTATCAGTATTTGACGTTAGTAATGCTCTGTTTAGTAGATGCACGACTGTAAATATTGCTTCTATCCAAAATCTTGTGTGAAGCTTGGATTCCAGCAATAGAGTTCTCGTTATTTCGACCACAGCTCTATTTTTCCTCTCTACTACCTTGTTCTATTAAGGTGTTCTTGCTGCTGCCAATTGATAATGAATTCCATGCTTCTCAAGGTAATCTTCAAAAGCTTTATTTGTAAATTCAGTGCCTTGATCTGACCTCAATACTTTGATCTTCCTTCCACTCTCATTTTCAACCAATTTCTATATCTCTTGAAGCAATTCAAAACTTCTGACTTGTGTTGAGGTGCATGATGCAGGTCCTTCTCGAATAATCATCAACAAACAAGATGAAGTACCTCTCACCATTCAACCCTTTTGTTCTCATCGGCCCACACAAATCAGTATGCATAATGTCAAGCACTGCTTCAGAATTGAACTCTTTGGTCTTATACTGCTTTCTGACATGTTTTCCTTTAGAGCATGCTAAGCAAACATACTCTCTCTCTCTCTCCTGAGGTCGGGAATATCTCTGATTGCATAAGTAGTGGTCAGCTTCCTTATGTTCTTCTGTGATAAGTGTCCCAGCCTCTTATGCCAAAGTTGATTTTCTTCTTCTTTTGTAAGTAAACAGCTGTTTGTCTTGTCATCATCAATCACATATAAATTTCTAGCTGTTCTCTTCCTGGCTACAACAGTGTTGCCTTCTTTACTCTTTACTTGGCAACCTGTTTTTGTGAATATCACTTTGTGGTCGTCATTGCATAGTTTGCTGACAGATGCTAGATTATATTTGAGTCCTTCAACGTGCAGAACATCTTTAAGCTTTCCTTTTCCAATATTCACTTGTTTAGCTTTGACAATTTACTCTTATCTCCTGTCATGTGTAAAGTGCATCCACTATCAAGGATCCATTGCTTATCCTTGTAGTCAGCCTTTAGTGCAATTTCAGCTATATTAGCCACCTCCCTTTTTGCTCTATATTCCTTCTTTTGAACTGGCTTGAAGATAGCTTTCTCCTTTTTCTCAGTTTTAACTGCCCCACTTGTTTTCACTGTGCCATTGAGTGCCTTCTCTTGCTCACGGAGAAGTGTCATGCATCTCTTGGCATTATGGCCATCCTTTCCGCACCTTTCACACTGCTCCATGTCTGCCAATATAGCGAACTTGTTCTTTGAAACCACTGGTTTGGGCTTCCACCAACAATCCTTGTTAGTGTGTCCTTGCCTTTTACAATATGTGCAAGAACTCATGATAGGTGTTCTCTTCTGAATTTTGTATTGTCTCCCCCTGTATGTAGCATCGTATCTTCTCAAGTTGGAGACATATACTAGCCTTCTCTACCAGCAGTTACTCGCCTTATGTCCCCAAACTCCACAATAAAGGCAATGACCTTGAAACTACCTCTTCTTGGGTCTGATCACAACTTGTCTTCTTCTGTTCATCACTTGTTGTGTAGGCAAAGTAGTTGGCTTCTTTGCTTGTGTGACTTTCATTTCAGTCACCTTCTTCTCCTTCTTCTGTTCAGCTGTAGCCCTTTGCTGGCTTACTTTCTTTTCTTCCTTCTTATTTGCCACCCTAGGTTGCTTCTTTAGATCTTCTTTATTCTCAGCTATCTTCTTCTGAGTCACAACCTTCTCTTTCAACTTCTGTGGCACATTCTTATTTTCTTTAGCCAATGTAGCCTCAGATTGCTGCACTTTCTCTACATTCTACTCTCCTTGTGCAGAACTTGTTTCTCCTCTCATTTCAAGCTTTTGTAAGTTCTCTTTGCTACTTTTAAGTTGTTGCTGAAGTCTCAGCAACTCTTTCTCCATTTCTTCAATTTTTGAAGCCCTTGAGCCAAGCTCTACTGTAAGGTCTTCACATATTTTGATTTGTTCTTCAAATCTTCTCTTCAAGTCAATATGTTCAGCCCTTATTTCATCCTTTTGACTTTCAGCTTCCTCAGACTTTCCTACAACTTGTTCTATGTGAGCCTCCAACCTTTTTATGGTTTTGCCCCTTCTGATTATCTCCTTTGAAGCTGCTTCCAACTTAGCTTCAAGATCTGGTTCTTCTTCATCAACCTCCTCTTCCTCTTCAGAGGTTGAGCTACCACCTTGAGCTAATGCAATAAAGGCCTACTCATCTGATGATTCTTCATCTTCCTCCTCATCAGCTTTTTTTATTTGACTCACATAACTCTTGAATGAGCCTCTCTTCTTCTTCTGTGGGTTGGCAGTCTTCTTGTTGGACTTCTTTGATTTGAATGATGATCTTCACCATCTTGTATTCTGCTCATCGTCACTATCCTCATCTTCATCATCAAGTTTCACTTTGCACTGAGAAGCAAAGTGTCCAGTCTGCCTACAACGATAACATCTCAAGGACAACTGTCCTTTTCCCTTCTTAGACCCCTTTTTGAATTTCCTTGTGAAGTAAGCCAACACTTCACCTTCACTTTCTTCCTCCTCCTCATCATCATCATCACTGGATGGTTCTTCCTCTTCTCTTATCTTCAAGTGCTTCATAGCTTTGAAAGCTGTCTCCTTTGATACCTTTGTTGTTGTAGAGCTTTTAGTTGACTTTATCCTTATCTCATATGCAATGAGATTGCACTGGAGATCATGTAAAGACATAGAATTGAAATCTCTACTCTTACCGTTGAGGCAAACCTCTCAGGCAGAATTCTCAGAATTTTCTTCACAATCGATGAGTCCTTCTTGTTCTTCCCATGACTTCTTAGGTCGTTTACAACGTTAATAACCCTAGTGAAGAACTCTTGAACTGTCTCCTTCTTCTGCATTCTGAGAGATTCATATCTCTCCTTGAACACTTGAAACTTCGCCTCCTTCATTCTGCCATCACCTTCATAGACTTTCTGCAATCTGTCCCATATCTCCTTGGCAGATTTGCAGTCCATAACTTTAGCGTACTCAATATCTATCAATGCTGAAATGATGACATTTGAGACCTTCCTATTTATCTCAAATTGCCTTAATTACTCTGGGGTTGGGTCTTTACCTTCTTCCGAAACCATAAAACCCTCCTGTATGCATTTCACCATATTCATGCCTATGTTTGCAAATACCACCTGCATTCTCGCTCTCCACATATGGTAGTTGGTTTCGTTGAAGATTGGAACCTTCTTGGTGTAAGTAGTGCTGGTACTGGTACTGGCTTCCATTTCACAGTATGCTGAACAAGTCAAACTTCTAGATCCCTTCAAACTAGTACACCAAACTGTTAAGCTTCAAACTAGTGATCATATGCTCTGATACCAATTGAAGTTCCCCACTTCTCCCTAGGATCTACTAGTTTGTGATACTAAGAGGGAGGGTGAATCAGTATCACCACAATTCGCAATTCACAGGTAAGTGAACAACTTTAACCTCTTCTTAAAAGCGAACTCTTTCTCAGACTCGACTAAGGTAGATCTATTGCTACCTACTAATTACAATAGTTTCCAAAGTCACCTTTCAGACACCTTGCTTAATAGACAATTCAGATGTTCTTGTCTAAGTCTTCTTTTAGGTTATGGGTTAGTTGATACTTTAGCTACGTTCATAACTCAATTCAAAACACAGAACGTAAAGCAAATTAAGGACACATGAGATTTACGTGGTTCCATCAACGTGACGTACATCCACGGTGGTAGGGACTCTCCCTTACCGAGACTATCCATTATATTTGAGAATTCCAGTTACAATGGATACCTTAATCCTCTACTCCTTTCACTATTGCAATTATTAAGCAAGCACAATACAAAGAGTGTAACTTACTATGTCTACCCTTCTTCTACCTTGTCTTGCCTCTGTTGAGCTGAAAGGCTGCTCCACTGCCGCTCAGAAGTTCATCGCAACGCTCTCTAACCTCTCTTGAAGAAATCTGGAAATACGTTGAGTTCTTTCCGATGCTTCGCCGAAGTTCTTCTCTACGTTGTCTCACACAGCTCCTGCTTTCACTGTCTCACGGTATCACCTGTCTCCTTGTCTTACGGCTCACCTCACATTTCTGGTTTGCCGTTCCACGTCTCACCACCCGCCTCACGTTTCTAGTTTGGCATTACACGTCTCACGCACATTTGTGGTTTGCACCCTTTGCTGGTCACACACCTCACCACCGTTTCTGGTTTGCACTTGTCCGTTTCATAGCTCCGAACAGCTTGGTTTGCTCTCCTGGTGGTCTCCTCTTTCAAGGTTTCTCCTCTCTTTCTTTACGGATGGTGTGCTGTCTCCTCTCTTACCAATGGTGCGTTTGCCTCTCCTCTTACCATGAGTCACACGTTCTGGTCTCTCGTTTTAGCTTTGCTGGTCTTCCATTTCAGCTTTGCTGGTCTCCCGTTTTAGGTCTCACTGCCTGGTCACTAGTTTCTGGTCACCTGTTTCAGGTCTCCTGCACATTGTCATGTGTGTTTGGGTGCTTGCACATTAATTTATATTCGTAGAGTCGCACTTACATAAAGAAGAAAAATAAAAAATTGGATCATTGACTCTAACAAGTCATAAAGGTTAAATCTGGATTGATTTGTAAAAGTGTATATCTCACACTAATTCACCTCCTTCTCAGTGTAAGACCTAAAATAGTCCTCATTATACGATGTAAGTTGGGTAAGAGAAACATAAGTCTTTTCAAGTTGTTTATAATATGTGTTTTTGCATTCAACTTAGTCATGAGATAACTCACAAGAAAATCCTTTTTTCCTTTGTTGAAGTTCTTTCCTTTTTTAAATCCTATGGTTGGTGCTAAAAAAATTTGTTCCTCAACAAGCTCTCTATTAGTAATTCTTAAAAAAATTATGACTCTAATCATTATAATGTCCTTTAAATAAGTTGAATACATAAAGTTTTTAAAAACTAAAATAGAATATAAATATGCTAACTTATTCTTTTATAAAAAATAGACTTCTAAAAATAATAAACTTCATAAATAAGATAACTACTATAGAAACAAACCAATTAACTAATAACTTCTTAGCTAATTGCCACATCAACTCCTAAATAATCTCTTTATAATCTCTTTATATACTTCCTCTCTATGAATGCATCTTATATATTAGTACTCCCCCTCGGACAAAGTGCATGTCCTTAAGCTCAAATTCAAGATAGGTCTTTTTAAATTCTTTAAGAAACTCCCAAGAAGTCTCCTCTATTAGTAGTCCCTTCTACTGCACTAATAACTCCCATTTTCCTTTATTGAGCCTAGCTTGTAAAATTGCTTTAAGAACTAGACTTGATTTGTTATCCAATAATTATGGAAGAGGGACCAAAGTTATTGGTGGAGTTTCCTTGTGCTCTTTTGGTAAAGATACATGCACCACATTATGAATTTTACTTCCTTGTAGTAAGGCCAAATGATAAGCTACCTCACCAATTTGTTAGACTACTTAGAATGGTTTGAAATACATAGGTGCTAGTTTTTAAGAATCCCTTTGAACCATTAATAACTACTTATAAGGTTGTAATTTCAGCCACACCTATGAACCACCTTAAAAGTGATCTCACAATATTGAAGGTCATGTGCTTGCTTTAATCTTGCTTGTGCTTGGATTAATCACCCCCTTAATTTAAACAATACTTCATCTTGCTCCAAAAGGGCTTGATCTAACATATTTAACTTCGCGACACCATGATTATAAGACAACAAACATAAGGGGTCATGACCATACACCACACAAAATGGTGTAACTTGTAAAGAGAAATGAAAAGATGTGTTATAATAAAATTTAGCCCAAGGTATCCATTCCATCCAAGTCTGTGGTTTATCCCCCATAAAACATTACAAGTATATCTTAGTGCAAAAATAGTAATGTAAGGGTGTACAATGTGTGTAAAATAAGTCATTTTAGAAAATTGGTCTATCATTATAAATAATAGAGACTTATCTTCATCTTTGGTAACCCATCAATGAAATCCATTGACATGTTAGCCTAAATTTGAGTGGGAATAGTTAAGGGTTACATTAACCATGCAAGATGGAGATTTGCCAATTTATTCTACTAGCACACATTGCATTGTTGTACAAATTTTGCCATTATTCCCTTCATTCCTTCCCAATAAAAATTAGCCTTAACTCACTGCAATAACTTTTGAAGGCCTTGCATGGAGATATGAAATCGTACTAAGATTATGTGAATCAAGGTAGAATTTGAAGATAAATAAACCCTATCCTTGTACAAAATAAATCCCTTTTAGACCATCTAAGTAGCACTTGCCTCTCTTAATTTTGCTTGTTGTCATAACTCTTGTAATTTTGTTTTAATTGCAATTTCCTCATCTTAAATACACTTTTGTAATTAAAAATTGGATTGTTGTATTAACTCATCTTAAACCTTTTAAAGCATATGAATATCAAATTAAGATAGCAAAAGAGTGTAAAATGAGAAAAGAACAAATGATAAAATAAGAAAAAAAGAAAAAGAAAGAGAGTGAAAGGTCAAAGAAAAAGAAAGAAAGTGAGGCTAATGGGAAAAATTTCAAATAGGAAGGGTAATGCTGAGGGGAAAGCTAGAGAGAAAAGTAAGAGGGTAAGTGTGTTTGCTTGAAAAAGTGAGGTTAAGAGTGTTATGATTACAAGGCAGCAACTACTTGTATTTATGTGCAGGGATGTTTATTTTTTGTCTAATGACCTTAACCTTTTTTTACTAGTCTGGTTGTTCTATTATTGCAGGAGTTAAAAAATTTATTTTTCAATGAGATTCCCCATGGATTACCTCTTTAAAGAGAAATTGAGCACCAAATAGACTTCATGCCCAGTACTGGTATGTGAAATCGACCTACCTATAAAGCTAATCCTAAAAAAACTAAGGAGATATAAAGGCATTGCTTACTTCTTTACAAACTAAGTTACTTTATTTTGAATTGCTTAAGGACTTGTATGCTAATGATTCTGATTTTGACCAAGTATTTAATGCATGTGATAAGTGTTCATTTAGTGATTTTTGTAGACATGAAAGATTTCTGTTTAAGAGAGAGAAATTATATGTGCTTATGTGTTCTATTTATGAGTTGTTTGTTAGGGAAACTTATGGGATTGGTTTGATGGAGCCCTATAATGTCTAGAAGATTTTAAATATATTGCATGAGCATTTTTATTAGCCTAATATAATGCATGATGCGTAATCTGTTTATGTGCATTACAAGTAGACAAGTAAAGGTTAAAGTTAAATTGTATGGTTTGTATACACCTCTACCTATGCTTAACCAACCTTGGACTAATATTTTTATGGACTTTATATGGATTACTAAGGTCTCATAGTAGTAAGAACAACATATTTGCTGTTGTCGATAAGGTTAGCAAAATGGCTAATTTTTTGCAAGTTTTAAAACCAATGATGCAACACATATCATTGAGTTCTTTTTTAAAGAAGTGGTTTGTTTGTATGTTTTGCCAAGAGCCATTATTAGTGATAAGGATGTTAAGAAGTCATTTTTGGCACACTTTATGAAATAAATTAGGAACTAAACTTTTAATTTTTACTATTGCGCTTCCTCAAATAGATGGACAAATTGAAATAATCAATTGGACACTCACTACTTTGTTATATGCTATCATTTAAAAGAACTTAAGGTAATGGGAAAAGTGTTTGTCAAATATTGAGTTTGCTTAAAAACGGATGCTCTAAAAGATTCTAAGGTTGTTCTAGGAGTTTCCAATGCTATACCAAGGATAATCACTTATCTTTGTGTGCGAGATGATGGATAAGAATTAGAATTTAAAGAACAAAACTTAAAGCCCATGATATACGTTTAAGTCACATGATCAAGCTATGACATGATCTGTATGCTAAGTTGTATTAAAGGACTTTTTTTTTGTTTTGGGTTGTTAGATTTTAAGTTAAGGCTAAATAAACATGTAAAAAGGCTTAAATTCTTGGGTTTATTAAGCTTGGAAGTTTAGTTGAGTCTTGATACATTAGTTAGGGTTTATACTTTGACTTTTATACTTAGTTATCATTAGTTGTTGCCTTTTAACAATTCTTACATCAAGGTAGATTTATGTTCCTTAATTAAAAGGGATCCCTTGTAATTGAGGTATCTCTTATCTAGAAATGATAGAAACGTCTTTTCCTTATAAGAGTATGATTTTTACATGCCTATCTAAACACCACAACTATACAAAATGAGGATCATGAATAATATTAAGTTATTTTCAACAAGTTTTACTTTGCTTTCTTATGTTCTTGGAAAAATATATTATATTGACTTATCAAAGGAGTGATCAACTTTTGTAATATCTTAAGATTAGGGGTTTTAGGACTTAGTTTCCTTAAGGTTATAATTTGATTAATCTAACTTGTTTCTTAACTTTCTAGAATATATTCCTAGGATAGGTCATTTAACAGGTTCTTTATCACAAAGTCAATAAATATAAGTTTGCTTGACCAACCACAGTACATGGGTTAATTACTCCCGTTAGTTCTATTTATTTGACCAAGATAACATTGTCCCATCTAATAATCCAAGGCACAAGATATAACGTTGCAAAAGGTAATGCTTTGTCTTTGGCCTCTTTGTTTTCCCAAAATTATACAAACACATAAGAGAGTGAGTTTTGTGAGACCTAATTTTTATTTACTAACAATCATATAGGTATAATGTCAATTTCCTATATGGAGAGGAGCAAGTAGTTATTATAGACTTTAAATTGCTTATAAAATCTTAAGAGTAGAAGTTTGATAAAATTAACCAAATTTTTTAGGAAGTCAAGGATAGGATAGATAAAATAGAAGGGAAATCGAGTGTAAATCCTAAGAGGCTAGTTGGAAGGGTCATGCAGTAGTAATTAGAAAATGATTTAGGTGAAGATGGCAATGATGACTATGATAAGGGTGATAATGATAGTAAAACTTTAAAGGAGGATTTGGTATTAGGAATGGTAAAGTAATATGAGGCAATAGGAATGCTTATGATAGTTAAAATGGAGGTTAGGATAATAAAAATAGAATGGAGGAAAGAGTAGATAAAAATATATGTATTATTAAAATGAAGGTAATCTCTTTTTAAGGAAAAGCTAACCCAAATGTGTACTTGGACTAAAAGAGAATAGTAGAGCTATTGTTTGATTATTATAACTTTTCTAAGAAAAAAAAAGTTAAGATAGCTTTGACTGAATTTATTGATTATGTAGTAATGTGATGAGACTAGCAAATTACTACCAGGAGGAGGAATTTTGAAAGACCAATCGATACATAGAAAGAGTTGAAGATTATAATGAAAAGGAGGATTGATCCTAGTTCATATTATAAAGATTTGTATAACATATTGTAGAGCTTTACACAAGGTTTAAAAAGTGTGAAAGGGTACCTACCATAAAGAGATGACCTTGAAACTGATGAAATAGGTATAAACGATATTTGAGATGATGATGATTTGACCAAAGATGCATTTCTTACAACAGTGTTTACTTTTCCTTTTCATATGACTAGTTTGGATTGCCTTTCAACCATAGAAAGAAAGTTTAAGAGCAATAATCAATTGCTATCTTTCTTTATAAAGCTTTTGTAAAAATATTTGAAGATAACATCATTTTGTTTTTTTATTGTTTGTGTTTAATTTGAAATTCTAGTTGTTGAAATTAAGATTTCAATTATTGCCACCTAATTAATGACTATAACATTACATTTTAATCTACCAAAATGTATTGTAGGTGTTTGGTTTAGGGGCATTCGAAATCATGCATTCAATTAACCTTAATAGAATTAGTGGTCAATTTTTTTTTTATTCATTCTACTAGTACATGCTCTTAACAAATAGGAAAACGAATTTTCCATTTAACTAAATGCAAGCTCTATATAACTACCCCAATTGATTTTACATGGTTTAAGCTAGATAGCAAGAAAAAAGCAAAAAGGGAGAACTTGAGACTTATGTCACAACCCGTCCCAAGAGCATTGCCAAACTAGGCCTGTTGGATGTCTAGCCCGATTGTTGCCCAAAGACTTGGCCAGAACATTTTGAACGAATACTTACGTGTCAAGTCTCTAGAATTCTCTTTTATAAATATCTAAGCTATTCTAGAATAGTCTTGATCTAGAGGGTTCTGTAGACATCTGGAACAAACAATTGTAGCCACACATTGAGGAGGTAGAACCACTTAAATACCCCACTCCTCTCAATTGTAAGATACCATTGAATTGAAAGTTCTCTCCTTTGCAAAGCTCTCTCTTGTGCCTTTGGTTTCGTTGTCCCTTTCTAGCCTCTCTTGACTCCAAGTCGATTCTCTCAAACTCTTTAAGGCTTACTTAGTTCATCTTTTCTCACAAGGTGTCTAAGTGTCGCATGGGTTAGCACAATCAAAGCCTAACTCCGTGACAGGTGGTATCAGAGCATGGTTGAATCCTAGTTTCAACTTGGTTCTTGCTTGAGTTGTGAGTATGGCAAGTGAGGAAGGAATTGTTGCTGTTGCCATTGAGGAGCAACTGATCGAGCTTCAAACTTGTGGGCGAGAGGAGTAGCGTGCTCCAGTTAAATGTGGGAAGTCCAAGGCCGCAACAAAGGAGCTTGTGGAGTCTCGTGTGGCTGTCTTAGAAAGGAACATCACGGATGTGAGTTCCTTAGTGGGAGAACTAAGCGATCAAATCGACAATTTGATCCATGAGAATGCTAAAATCACTAGGGTTGCCAAGTCCATGATCGGGCAATTTAACTACGCAATCAAGGGAGAACTGAGCTCCCTTAGCCAAGAACTGTCTGATCTACGGAAGTTCATTGAAGGAGAGATTCACGATGTTCGTAAAGAGATGGGTTCCCTTCATCGAAGTAGTCCACCTTCGACAAGTATTGCTGGCACAAGCAGCACTACTATTGGGCATGGTCTAAAAGTTCCCAAGCCTGCCATGTATAATGGCATTCGTAATGCCACTGCTATGGAAAACTTCCTCTTCGGCCTTGAACAATACTTTGAGGCCATGGGAGTTGTTGATGACATTGCTAGGATAAGCAATGCCCCAATCTTCTTCTAGGATGTTGCTCAACTATGGTGGAGAAGGAAGCATTCTGAACGAGAGAAAGGCCTCTGTGTGATCAATATGTGGGAGCAATTCAAGGTTGAGTTGCGCAAGCACTTTGTCCCTCACAATGCAGATAGTGAAGCTAAAGGGAAGCTGCGTCGTCTTAAGAAAACAGATAGTGTTTCTAAATACATTAAGGACTTTACTACTCTTATGCTTGAGATTGATGATCTGTCCGACAAGGACTTCCTCTTCCACTATAAAGATGGCTTGAAGGATTGGGCAAGAGTAGAATTAGATAGGCATAACGTGCAAACTTTGGATGATGCCATTGCCGCAGCCAAAACGTTGACTGACTACTTGTCCCATTCCAAGAGTAAAAAGCCTAACTCTAACAAAAGTAGGGGAGAGAAGGTTGGACAAAAAGAGAAGCAAGCCATAAGAAGGGAGGACATAAAAAATCCTCAAGTGGCAAACCCAAGAACTCAATAAGGAGAGGTCTCGCTTCATTTGTGATGGACAACATTGGGTTAAGGATTGCTGTAATCGCAAGGCAATGAACGCCATCGTAGCGGAACTCAATAAGGAGAGGTCTAAAGAGGAGCCTTAAGCCAATTTGGGAGCTATCTAACACTTGGATACTCTCTCTAAGCTTTTCTCTCCAATTGTTCCCAAGGACAAAGACTTACTGTACGTTGATACATCCATTGAAAGTAAAGTTATGGCTGCTATGCTAGACACAGGAGCCACACACAACTTCATAGATGTACAAGAGGCCAAACGTTTAGGTCTCAAACTTTCCAGGGGAGTTGGCACCATCAAGGCAGTCAATTCTCAAGCAAAGCCGATTCATGGGATAGCGGAGGTAGTAGTCATCAAGATTGGCAATTGGCACGGTAAGCTAAACTTTACCATTGTCCCTATAGATGATTTTAAAATGGTTTTGGATCTTGCTTTCTTTTGCAAAGCTTTATCTTTTCCCGTTCCTACATCGAATTCCCTTGTCATTCTTAACAACCACAAGATTCAAGTGATTCCATTGAAAAGCATGGAGAAATCTAAAGTGTCAATGATTTTTGCCTTGCAATTCAAATGGGGTCTCAAGGTGGATCAAAGTTATGTTGCCACCATAAGGGAATTAAGGGATGAGGAAGACATGACAAAGCCTACTCTTGCATTGCCGCAACCCATTCAAGCTGTCCTCAAAGAGTTTAAGGACGTGATGCCTTTGGAGTTGCCTAAGAAACTTCCTCCTAGGCGAGATGTGGATCATCACATCGAGTTAGAACCTGGTGCCAAACCTCCTACCATAGCCCCTTACCGCATGACACCTCTCGAACTTGCAGAACTGAGGAAGCAACTTCAAGATTTGCTTGACTCAAGCTATATTCAATCATCAAAAGCCCTATTACGGTGCTTCAGTCCTATTTCAAAAAAAGAAGGATGGATCACTACGAATATGCATAAACTATCGAGCCTTAAACAAGGTAACCATTAAGAACAAGTACTTAATTCCACTGATAGCTGACCTTTTTGATCAATTGGGGAAGGCGAGGTACTTCACAAAGTTGGACCTAAGGTCGGGGTACTATCAAGTTCGTATAGCACCTATGATGAATAGAAGACTGCGTGTGTGACGCATTATGGAGCTTTCAAGTTTTTAGTTATGCCCTTTAGTCTCACCAATGCCTTTGCTACCTTTTGCATACTAATAAAGAAGGTACTTCATCCTTTCCTTGACAAATTTGTGGTAGTTTATTTGGATGACATAGTGATCTATAGTAACACTCTTGAGGAGCACGAAGATCACTTGAAACAAGTCTTTCAAGTTCTACACAAAAATGAGCTGTATGTCAAAAAGGAGAAGTGCTCTTTTGCAGAGCAAGAGGTGGATTTCCTTGGTCACAAGATCAAAGATGGCAAGCTTATGATGGATCGAGCAAAGGTCCATGCCATTCAAGAGTGGGAGCCTTCAACAAAGGTCTATCTCCTACACTTCTCCAAAGCTAGTTTCCTACGATACATATTTGCATGTATTCACTCAGGGTAGCCAACAAATAATAATCACAGATGGACCTTACATTTGTGCATGTGACACTACCAAACCTCAAAAATATTTTACAACTATCACATGGTCTACAAATTGAAGCAAATGCTTCAAGCTAAAAATTCACATCAACAAATACGTGTCATGCAAACAAAAGACCAATCACATCAACAAATACTAGAAATTATATAAGCCTAATCTCACAATGCAACATCAAAAGAGTGCAAGAAAACTAGATTTACATGGTTCTTTGAGAAAAACATGTCAGGTTTGGCCACTTGAAAATGCATCATTGTTCAAAGCATCCATGATAGGATCATGCAGTAGTCTATACTATGGGACCAAGGTATGTGTTTAAGCTCCCTTGTAATACTTTAACCCTTTCTTTGTAATTTTCCTCCCTTCAAGTACTAATTTGCTTTACATTCTATTCTATCTGATATTTCAAATTTTTGTACACCTCTCAAGCTAGAAATTCACCAAAATAAATTAAGTGTTAATCACATGATTAAGTAACATTTGGAAAAATTATTCTATAAAATTAGAAAAATTTCAACTATCTACTTAGATTGGTGCATAGTTGTACAAGAAAAAGGAAATCTTCAGTCATCCTCATCCACAAAACCAAAGTTATTGGAATCAAAGACTAAATCTCAATTTAGATTTTTGAGCCAAGTTAAGCTAAATGCAAATTCTATACTGCAGATGTGAACCTATCCCTTTTAGATCAATAGATTATCCCCACTTAATTAATAATGACAATTCCTCAATATCCATCACAAACAGAATTAAAAGACTAGAAATAAGAAATCACACAAAGATGCCAAGCCTATAAAAGTTCAACTCTTTTTGTCACAATTTTCATCACAACAAAACTAAGAATAGTTAATACAAGTGAATTATGTAGAAGAGCTTTATAGATCATAAAATTAGATGACTAATGTCAATACTGGTCAATAAAATAATAAATAGCATATCAGCAAATTAAGCATGCATATATTTTGTCCATTAACCATAGATCACACATCAGCATTTACAACAACCTTGAGCTTTACCTTTTGTTTCTTCCTTAAGGCTAAATAAGCCTGCATTTCCATTTGTAACTTGAAACACATAGACCAGGTCAAAAAAAAAACCACTATTTCTATTACAGTAAGAACTAACATGAATACCTTTGTTTCAGAGACAAAATTGAGTTTAATGCCTTCATGTGTAGAGGAATGACTAGAGAAAATAAATGGATATAATGCCTTATCCTTTCCTTAGTAGAGAGATTACTGGAAACAAATCCTCTACAATTATAACTTACACATTTTGGGACCTAAAGGACATTTACAAAGATAACATTGGGTGCCATAAATCCTGAATTAGAGAGGAATGCATCAAAAAATGGGAAGAACAGACCTAAACTCCTTAGAATCCTTCTTATTACACAACATCAATACTTTACATGGAATCACTTCAAGGCGGTCACTTATACTCATGTGGCCTTCAAAACACCTCATACAATACTCTTGATAAACCTCTATCAACTTCTGCAAAGCCTTCTTTCTAACGGATATCTGTAAGATATTTGGAAGTTAAACAATCTCGAGATTAAAAAAAAAATTGATAAGCATAACAAGTTAATTAAGATAAAGGAGCAGAAATGTTTGAACAATACCTTTTTATCCATAAGCCTTTCGGTAGCTTTTGATATCAGTTCAAGTGGAAACAATTTCAAGTTAGAATTGGCAAGATTGCAAACTACATCTACTGCCTGCATCCTCACATTGTCATCAAAATCCAATAATCGGACTTCAAGGGTAGCTGCCAATTGACAAAAAATAAGATTATGAGGTTGCTATGGATTACCTCTTTAAAGAGGAATTGAGCACCAAATAAACTTCATGCCCAATACTGGCATGTCAAACTGACCTACCTAGAGAGCTAATCCTAAAGAAACCAAGGAGATATAAAGGCATTGCTTACTTCTTTACAAACTAAGTTACTTTATTTTGAATTGCTTAAGGACTTGTATGCTAATGATTTTGATTTTCACCAAGTATCTAATACATGTGATAAGTGTTTGTTTAGTGATTTTTATAAACATGAAAGATTTCTATTTAAGAGAGAGAAATTATGTGTGCCTATGTGTTCTATTCATGAGTTGTTTGTTAGGGAAACTTATGAGGTTGTTTTGATAGAGCCCTATAGTGTGTAGAAGATTTTAGATATATTACATAAGCATTTTTCTTAGCCTAATATAATGCATGATGCATAATCTATTTGTGATAAATGCATTACAAGTGGACAAGTAAAGGTTAAAGTTAAATTGCATGGATTGTATACACCTTTACCTATGCTTAACCAACCTTGGACTGATATTTCTATGGACTTTATATGGATCACTAAGGTCTCATAGTAGTAAGAACAACATATTTATTGTTGCCAATAAGGTTAGCAAAATGGCTAATGTTTTGTATGTTTTAAAACTAATGACGCAATACATATTGCTGAGTTCTTCTTTAAAGAAGTGGTGTGTTTGTATGTTTTGCCAAGAACCATTGTTAGTGATAAGGATGTTAAGTTCTTACGTCATTTTTGGCGCACTTTATGAAATAAATTGGGAACTAAACTTTTATTTTTTACTATTGTGCTTCCTTAAACAGGTGGACAAATTGAAATAATCAATAGGACACTTACTACCTTGTTACATACTATCATTCAAAAGAACTTAAGGTAATAGGAAAAGTGTTTGCCATATGTTGAGTTTGCTTAAAAGCGGATGCTCTAAAAGATTCTAAGGTTGTTCTAAGAGTTTCCAATGCTATACCAAGGATAATCACTTATCTTTATATGTGAGATGGTGGATAAGGCTTAGAATTTAAGGAATAAAGCTCAAAGCCCATGATATACGTTCAAGTCACATGATCAAGCTATGACTTGATCTGTATGCTAAGTTGTATTAAAGGACTTGTTTTTTTTGTTTTGGGTTGCTAGATTTTAAGTTAAGGCTAAATAAACATGTAAAAAGGTTTAAATTCTTGGGTTTATTAAGCTTGGAAGTTTAGCTGAGTCTTGATATCTTG
>CM038605.1:6588709-6617434 GCA_021533255.1 Ceriops tagal | reverse complement strand
TAGCTGAGTCTTGATATCTTGGGTTTATTAAGCTTGGAAGTTTAGCTTAGTCTTGATACATTAGTTAGGGTTTATACTTTGACTTCTATACTTAGTTATCATTAGTTGTAGCCTTTTAACGATTCTTACATCAAGGTAGATTTATCTTCGTTAGTTAAAAGGGATCCCTTGTAATTGAGGTCTCTCTTATCTAGATATGATAGAAACGTCTTTTCCTTATAAGAGTATGATGTTTACATGCCTATCTAAACACCACAACTATACAAAATGAGGATCATGAATAATATTAAGGTATTTTCAACAAGTTTTACTTTACTTTCTTATGTTCTTAGAAGAATATATTATATTGACTTGTCAAAGGAGTGATCAACTTTTGTGATATCTTAAGATTGAGGTTTTTAGGACTTAGTTTCATTAAAATTCTAATTTGATTAATCTGACTTATTTCTTAACTTTCTGGGATATGCATAACAATTTGATTCAAAAGTTCCTAGGACAGGTCATTTAACAAGTTATTTGTCACAAAGTTAATAAATATAAGTCTGCTTGACTAACCATAGTACATGGGTTAGGATAAAGTAGTACAAGGCAATAAGAATGCTTATGGTAGTTACAATGGAGGTTAGGATAATAAAAATAGAATAAAGGAAGGAGTAGACAAAAATATGAGTATCATTAAAATAAAGGTTATCTCTTTTTAAAGAAAAGCTAACCCAAATGTGTACTTGAACTAAAAGAGAAGAGTAGAGCTATTATTTGATTATTATAACTTTTCTAAGAAAAAAAAAAGTTTAAGATAGCATTGACTGAATTTATTGATTATGTAGTAATGTGGTAGGACTAGCAAATTACTATTAGGAGGAGGAATTTTGAAAGACCAATCGATACTTAGAAAAAGTTGAAGACTATGATGAAAAGGAGGATGTATAACATGTTGTAGAGCTTTACACAAGGTTTAAAGAGTGTGGAAGGGTACCTATTGTAAAGAGATGAAGATTGCTATGGTTAGGGTAAATGTAATGGGAGATAGAGAGGCAACTGTGGCTAAGTTCCTCCAAGGGTTGAATAAAACACTTAAAAGGGTGAGGCTAGTTGCATAAGATACATGCAAAATAGGTCAAGTTTATTGAAACTTTTCCTTATGTGATTCATACAATTAGGTAAGGAAAATGTTGTTGCTAACATATTATCACTTAGGTATACATTGATTAATACTTTGAGTATTAAGTTGTTAGGATTTGAGGACATTATTAATTTATATGCTAATAATGTTGATTTTAGTAACGTGTATACTACTTTTTTATGCTAAATTACTCATTTTTTTATTTTTTAATACAAAAATTGATTGCATTACAATAATTGTGATTTCAAGATAAATTCTTAAGCTACATAAACAAACCTAAAGATCTTGAGCTATGGACTGGTTACTTTTAACTTTTGCCTCATGCAAAGCAATTTTAGAAAAACAACCCCACAATCATAATGAAATGGTCCAAAGATATCAAACACTACATGAAGTTCCCAACTTCTCCCTAGGATCTACTAGTTTGTGATACTGAGAGGGGGGGTGAATCAGTATCACCACAATTCGTAATTCACAGGTAAGTGAACAACTTCAATCTCTTCTTAAAAGCGAACTCTTTCTCAGACTTGACTAAGGTAGATCTACTGCTACCTACTAATCACAATAGTCCCCAAAGTCACCTTTCAGACACCTTGCCTAATAGACAATACGAATGTTCTTGTTTAGGTCTTCGTTAGGTTATGGGTTAGCTAATACTTTAGCTGCATTCACAACTCAATTCAAAACACAGAACGTAAAGCAAATTAAGGACACACGAGATTTACGTGGTTCCGTCAACATGACGTACATCCACGGTGGTAGGGACTCTCCCTCTACTAAGACTATCCACTATACTTGTAAATACAGGTTACAATGGATGTCTTTAATTCTCTGCTCCTTTTACTATTGCAATTACTAAGCAAGTACAATACAAAAAGTGCCACTTACTGTGTCTACCCTTCTTCTAGCTTGTCTTGCCTCTGTTGAATTGAAAGGCTGCTCCACTACCGCTTAGAAGTTCACCACAACGCTCTCTAACCTCTCTTGAAGAAGTCTGAAAATACGTTGAGTTCAATACTTCGTCGAATTCCTTCTTTACGTTGTTTCACACAATTCCTGCTTTCACTGTCTTATGGTCTCGCCCGTCTCCTTGTCTTACGATCTCACTGTCTCACGGCTCGCCTGTCTGTTTCTCTCTCTCTTGATGTCTAGCCGAATTTCTCTCTCTTACCACCGAATTTCTCTTTTTCGTTCACCCATTTGGCCGTCACAGATTTCCTCCCTTTTTCGCCGGTGGTCTACTTTTCTTCATCCTGCCATCCAGCCCTGTCTAGCCGTCACTCTTCTTCCCGTCGACTCCTCTGTTCTGGCCGTATACCTCTTTTCTCTCTCTTCCAACGGCCATCTCTGGTGGCGTCTCTCTCTTTGTCCATTTCATGGTTCTCTCCTTGCCATGTCGTTCGTTTGTCTCACGCTGTCACAGATCTGCTATATGCTCTTCCAGTGGTGTCTCTCTCTTCATCCGTCGGCTGCGTTTTCTCTCTCTCTTTGTCTGTCGGCTTCGTTTTCTCTCTCTTCATCCGTCAGCTACATTTTCTCTCTCTTTGTCAAACCGCTGGTGTGCCAGTGGTGTGCTGTTCCTCACAGGTTTCTCTCTCTTGCCGCCACACAGTTTGCTCCGATTTGCTCAATTTGGCGGTTCTTCATTCTATTCAATTTCCGACGATTGCACTGTTCACTCGACGGCTACTGTTCATGATGGCTACTCTTTTCTTTTGCAGGTGGTGTTCTTCCGTGTAGGGTTTGGTATTTTGCTGTGTATTCAATTGTGTTGACCTTACCCTATTTTTGTCTTCCAAGGTCTTTATATATCTCTACCATGAAACCCTAATAGGGCTTATGTGGCGAATTTACGTTTTTGCCCCTCCAGGGCTTACGCAGCAAATTTACATTCTTGCCCTTACATGTGGCTTTACCTTCTTGCCCTTCCATGTAGCTTTACCTTCTTGCACACTTAAACCTAGTTGACAACAATTACAACCCATACAAGGCTGTGGGAACAATACTACAAAATACCATTTTGCATTCAGGCAAACTTAGAAAAATAAAAACAATAAAAACAATAAAAGAGAGAAGTATGCTTGGTGACACATAAAGTCATAATTTGTAACTTTCTTTATCGAGGAGAAGACATATAAGTCATAAACAACTGCATACTTCCTAAAGCATACTCCCTTAGAAAACAATTTTTCACACAAATGTTCAGTAGCCTTTAAGTTGTAATACTTGATGTCTTATGTGGGAAATAATAAAACTCTGCAAACCACTTTGAAACTTCTGATAATTCCCTCAAAAGTCAACCCAACTTCACCTAAGTCATATTCTTACATAAAATTCCTTTTTTTCGAATGGCTTATGATTGATGTACCAACTGTAGATGAGTTAACTACCTTATTACCCCAGATATAGCAGAAACATTCTGCATCTTCTGGCCATTGGGCCTCAAGCCCCCCAAGGGAAAATGGTGATAACAAGATTTTCAAAAGTAATACAAACATGCAAGCATCAAACAATAGTTGTTCTTACCATAAGCAATTTGGAAAAAGAAGCCTCCAAATGCCCTTTTGGTAGTCCATTATTGGAAAAATTCTTTAGAATATAGCAAACATGCTCTCTTATCTAGATATGATAGAAATGTCTTTTCCTTATAAGAGTATGATGTTTACATGCCTATCTAAACAGCACAACTATACAAAATGAGGATCGTGAATAATATTAAGGTATTTTCAACAAGTTTTACCTTGCTTTCTTATCTTCTTGGAAGAATATATTTTATTGACTTATCAAAGGAGTGATCAACTTTTGTAATATCTTAAGTTTAGGGGTTTTAGGACTTAGTTTCCTTAAGGTTCTAATTTGATTAATCTAACTTGTTTCTTAACTTTCTAGAATATATTCCTAGGTTAGGTCATTTAATAGGTTCTTTATCACAAAGTCAATAAATATAAGTCTGCTTGACCAATCACAGTACATGGGTTAATTACTCCCATTAGTTCTATTTATTTGACCAAGATAACATTGTCCCATTTAACAATCCAAGGCACATGATATAACATTGCAAAAGGTAATGCTTTGTCTTTGGCCTCTTTGTTTTACCAAAATTATACAAACACATAAGAGAGTGAGTTTTGTGAGACCTATTCTTTATTTACTAACAATCATATAGGTATAATGTCTAATGGTAAAGAAGGCAATTTCCCATATAAAGGTGAGGAAGTAGTTATTATAGACTTCAAATTGCTTATGAAATCTTAAGAGTAGAAGTTTGATAGAATTAACCAAATTTTTTAGGAAGTCAAGGATAGGATAGATAAAATAGAAGGGAAATCAAGTGTAAATCCTAAGAGGTTAGTTGGATGGGTCATGCAGTAATAATTAGAAAATGATTTAGGTGAAGATGGCAATGATGACTATGATAAGGGTGATAATGATAGTAAAACTTTAAAGGTGGATTTAAAGGTGGATTTGGTATTAGGAATGGTAAAGTAGTACGAAGCGATAGGAATGCTTATGATAGTTAAAATGGAGGTTAGGATAATAAAAATAGAATGGAGGAAGTAGATAAAAATATAAGTATTATTAAAATGTAGGTAATCTCTTTTTAAGGAAAAGCTAACCCAAATGTGTACTTGGACTATAGGAGAATAGTAGAGCTTTGACTAATTATTATAACTTTTCTAAGAAAAAACAGGTTAAGATAGCTTTGACTGAATTTATTGTATATGTAGTAATGTGATGGGACTAGCAAATTACTACTAGGAGGAGGAATTTTGAAAGACCAATCAATATTTAGAAAGAGTTGAAGACTATAATGAAAAGGAGGATTGATCCTAGTTCTTATTATAGGGATTTGTATAACATGTTGTAGAGCTTTACACAAGGTTTAAATAGTGTGTAGGGGTACCTACCATAAAGAGATGACCTTGAAACCGATGGAATAGGTATGAGTGACATTAGAGATGATGGTGATTTGACCAAAGATGCATTTCTTACAGCACTGTCTACTTTTCCTTTTCATATGACTAGTTTGGATTGCCTTTCAACCATAGAAAGAAAGTTTAAGAGCAACAATCAATTGCTATCTTTCTTTATAAAGCTTTTGTAAAAATATTTGAAGATAACTATGATTCATGGTTTTGAAATAGCCTACAGGACATTAAAAAGAACATTGACATTCTTAAAGAAAAAGCTTACTGTGGAAGAAGATTGAGACCAAAGTATAATATTGGATGTGAAAGAAAAGTGCCAAAAAAAAAATATTGCTAAAAATTTCCACAGGTTCATTTTGCACAAAATCATGCAAAATTTCATTCAAAAGTATAAACTTTTTAATTGTGTCTTCAGCAATTTTCCACTAGCACATGCATAGGTACTACATAGAGAAAGTTGGAACTAAAAAGAGGCTTACAGCTTCCTTATTTGCATTGACAATGTCTGATAGTGATGTGTCTTCGCAAATCTTCTATCTTTTCTGAAGTTCCCAACTTCACCCTAGGATCTACTAATTTATGATACTGAGAGGGGGGGTAAATCAGTATCACCACGATTCGCAAATATGTGAACAACTTCAACCTCTTCTTAAAAGCAAACTCTTTCTCAGATTTGACTAAGGTAGATCTATTGCTACCTACTAATCACAATAATCCCCAGTCACCTTTTAGACACCTTGCCTAATAGACAATTTGGATGTTCTTGTTTAGGTCTTCTTTTAGGTTATGGGTTGGCTGATACTTTAGCTGCGTTCACAACTCAATTCAAAACACAGAATGTAAAGCAAATTAAGGACATACAAGATTTACGTGGTTCCATCAACGTGACATACATCCACAGTGGTAAGGACTCTTCCTTACCGAGACTATCCACTATACTTGAGAATTCCAGTTACAATGGATGTCTTAATCCTCTGCTCCTTTCACTATTGCAAATACTAAGCAAGTACAATACAAAGAGTGTCACTTACTATGTCTACCCTTCTTCTAACTCATCTTGCCTCTGTTGAATTGAATGGTTGCTTCACTGCTGCTTAGAAGTTCACCACAATGCTCTCTAACCTCTCTTGAAGAAATCTGGAAATACATTGAGTTCTTTCCGATGCTTCACCGAATTCTTCTCTAGGTTGTCTCACACAGCTCTTGCTTTCACCGTCTCACGGTCTCACCCGTCTCCTTGTCTCATGGCTCGCCTCACGTTTCTGGTTTGCCGTTCCACGTCTCACGGCCTGCCTCACGTTTCTGGTTTGGCGTTACACATCTCATGCAGATTTCTGGTTTGCACCCTTTGCTGGTCACACACCTCATGCACGCTTCTAATTTGGCTTTTCACGTCTCACGTACGTTTCTGGTTTGCACGCCTTGCTGGTCACACGCCTTACCACCGTTTCTGGTTTGCAGTTATCCATTATACACCTCTGGACAGCTTGGTTTGCTCTCTCAGTGGTGTCCTCTTTCATGGTTTCTCCTCTCTTCCCTTATGGACGGTGTGCTATCTTCTCTCTTACGTGAGTCATACGGTTTTCTCTAGCCATCACACCTCTTTGTCGTGTGTTCTCCCTTGCTGTCCAACCTTGCTTTGGCCGTTCTCCTCCTTGCTTGGCCATCCACCCCTTTGTCGTTGGTTGTGCTTTGCCGTGTAAGGTTGTATGGACATTCACCTTGTTTGGCCTTGTAGGTTGGTTAGCTGAATTCTCTTTTGGCCAAATACCCTAGCTTGACGTGTAGCTTGTGTTTGGCCGATTGTCTCCTTGCTTGGATGTCTCTTCTCTTTGGACGTGTCAGATTTTCTCTCCTTACCCTGTTTTGTCGTCAACTCACTTGGTTAGCCGAATAGTATTTTGCCGTTTTGCTATTTTGGTCTATCGTCTAGTCGTCCAGCCCTCTTCAGCCATTTCATGTTTTCTCTCCTTTTCTGCCGACGGTATATATTTTTGCTCTTCCGTATTGTTCTGCTATCGCCCCCCTTTGCCGTCCATTTTCTCTCTCTTTGGTTGTATATTTTCACTGTCCACCCCTACTTCTTTTTGTCCTGTATCACTTTGGCCGGTTCCTCTATTTTGCTGTGTTAGTGTTCTGCTGTGCTGGTTGCCATGCTGGTTTTCTCTCTTCCAGCCGTTGGTGTTTTGTCGTTTGCTGTATTTAATTATGTCATTTCTCTCTTTAGGTTTTGGCCGACAATCCCTTGGTTGAACAGTTTCTTATGTTTTGCTGTGTATTCAATTGTATTGGCTTTACCCTAGTTTTGTATTCCAAGGTCTTTATATGCTCTCTTCCATGAAACCCTAATAGGACTTACATGGCGAATTTACATTCTTACCCTTCCTTGTGGATTTACTTTCTTGCCCTTCCATGTGGCTTTACTTTCTTGCACACTTAAACCTAGTTGACAACAATTACAACCCATACAAGGCTCTGGGAACAACATTTTCTTTTGCTTTGTTGTATGATAAGCCATAAAAAGAACAATTGTGTAAACAATCTATACTGAAACTATATTGTAGCATGCACGATCTAGAATAAGAAAAGAATGTTTTTGGTCTTTTCCCTCACTTACATTGATAATATATAACATGCATGATCAAAGCTTCAACTAAGGTTAAACCATGTTAGAGGGGTTTAAAGGAATCATCAATTGAAATATAGATTTCACATGAATAAGAGATATCATAAAAAAATAGGGGAATAGTAAAATAAAAATAAAAAAAAGGGGTGAGAAAGATAGAGAGATAATGAACATGGTTTTGGGAATTGGTGGAGAGGAAAGAAAGAAACAAAAAAAAAGGAAAAAATTAGGAGGAAGATTCCTCCTTAGTTGAATCTCCTTTTGTCTTCTTCAAGGTACATATCAATATTTGATTTGTGTTTATTTTAAGGTAGCAAACTTGTGCTTTATGTTTGTTTTAAAGTAGGAGAGAGAGAGAGAGAGAGAGAGAGAGAGAGAGAGAGAGAGATGAGCTGCAGAGGAGAGTAAAAGGCTCGAGCAAGAGAGAAAAAATTAAAATTAAGAGAACCATTTGGACCCTTTTAAACGTCAGAGCTTTTATTTGTCTAGCTTTAATTCTTTTGGTCTCTTAATGGTCTAGAAAACCAATAATATTAAGATCATCAGATTAGGCCATACAAGCCTTTTTGAACTTAATGACAATCCTGCCCATTAAGGGTTATCCTATAATTAAATTTTCACAATGACTTAATTGTACTCTAGATTACCAGCTCATTTTAAATTTCAAATAGTAACACATAAAGTAATAACTATTCAAAAGATATTTCTCAGTACCTAGAACAGAAAAATAAGATTAATTGACTAACTACAAAAAGTTTACCAAGGGAAGGAAGTACTCCATCGTAAAGCTCTCTGCTCCTCTTCTTTGCTAAGCTCTTCAAAGTTCCTTTAGGCATATTACTAACAATAGAGGCTAGATTGTTGCAATGTGAAATATACAAGCTAATATGGAGCAAAGTATAGCTGAAAGTTTTTTAAAAGAAAATAGAAATTTGGATTATCATGGATACATGTTGCCAAGAAGTAACTAATGCCAATAATGGTCAAGACGTACCTTTTCCCAACCCCTTTCCTAACTGACCAAATGCCCTCATTATTGGATTAAGACAGCATGTGTCAGCCCTTTGTACGACTGATCAATATATGGGGAATGAAATATTGAATAATATTATTCATTTAAGAATCAATCAGGAGAATAGTGGGGCTCAAAATATGGAAAAAAGTAACAGGCAAGAAGACAACTTAGCAATCATTTAATTTCATATGTGGTGAACTCTTGCCCATTTAGACAAGCACCAATAAAAGTTGGTCGATTAGCCAACATTCTTTAAGTTTAAAATTGTAGAAGACCTTTTGAATGTTGATATATCATCTAAAGGGATCTAATCCCACTTTTCTCAAAATTGGAAGAAACAAAGTCAAAAATACATTGGGGAAAGGGGGGAAAAATTTGAAAAAAAACAAAAAATATATAAGTCTAACCTTCAAAAAACCAATGGAAACAAAGGGTTAAAATAGAGAATCTTGGCCACTAGATCTGAAACTAAAACAACAAGATAAATAAAGAACATAAACTAGACAAGAAATGTAGTAAACTACCATACTTTGATTTAAGAATCACAATTAAGATGTATAATAGTAACATGCTTGAAAACTTAGGCACTACCAACAACTCACCGATTACTTGATTGAAAGGTGTTTGACTCTTCTCCCAAAGCAATCTCCTGACATTGTCAAAAGACAATTAAGGATAAAGGGAAAACCAAAGAGACATAACGATGTAGTCAAGAAATAGTATTGATGACTAGAGTCATGCAAGCAAACCAATGAAAAGGAATATAGCTCGGCAAAGAGTACAATAAAAACAAGCATATAAGATCCTAAATCCACGACTGAAAAAGATAAAGAACAAGGATGCAAATCAAAGCCACATAAACAAACCTAAAGATCTTGAGCCATGGACTTGTTCCTTTTAACATTTGCCTCATGCAAAGTAGTTTTAGAAAAACAACCCCACAATCATAATGAAATGGTCCAAAGATATCAAACACTACAAAACACCATTTTACATTCAGGCAAACATAGAAAAATAAAAAGAATAAAAACAATAAAAGAGAGAAGTATGCTTGGTGACACATAAAGCCATAATTTGTAACTTTCTTCACTGAGGAGAAGACATACAAGTCATAATTCTATCACTCTTTCTAATCTAACTTTCTTCTAGAAATTGAAAACAACTTCAAAGGGTTTCACAATGAAAAATGCAAGCACACACTATGATTGACAACAACTATACAGGATTCTACAAATAGATATGCTACAATTAGACGTACTACTTAAAATATCCCACAATCAGGCATGCTAGTAGACATAATGCATGAAGTTCCCGACTTCTCCCTAGGATCTACTAGTTTGTGATACTGAGATGGGGGTGAATCGGCATCACCACAATTCGTAATTCACAGGTAAGTGAACAAATTCACCCTCTTCTTAAAAGCGAACTCTTTCTCAGACTTGACTAAGGTAGATCTATTGTTACCTACTAATCACAATAGTCCCCAAAGTCACCTTTCAAACACCTTGCCTAATAGACAATTCGGATGTTCTTGTTTAGGTCTTCGTTAGGTTATGGGTTGGCTGATACTTTAGTTGTGTTCACAACTCAATTCAAAACACAGAACGTAAAGCAAACCACTGCTCACACAAATGTTCAATAGCCTTTAAGTTGTAATACTTGATGTCTTATGTGGGAAATAATAAAAATCTGCAAACCACTTTGAAACTTCCGATAATTCCCTCAAAAGTCAACCCAACTTCACCTAAGTCATATTCTTACATAAAATTCCTTTTTTTCGAATGGCTTATGATCGATGTACCAACTGTAGATGAGTTAACTGCCTCATTACCCCAGATAAAGTAGAAACTTTCTACATCTTCTGGCCATTGGGCCTCAAGCCCCCCAAGGAAAAATGGTGATAACAAGATTTTCAAAAGTAATACAAACATGCAAGCATCAAATAGTAGTTGTTCTTACCATAAGCAATTTGGCAAAAGAAGCCTCCAAATGTCCTTTGGGCAGTCCATTATTGGAAACATTCTTTAGAATACAGTAGACATGCTTTGAACTAAATATATTAAATGAGCATTTTGAGGAGAGTAATTTTAGAAACTCAAAATGTATATGGCTATCTCTCATCTTCTTAAGAAACTTTTCCTGGAAAAAAAAAAATTAGTTGATATACAAAAAGAGATTAGAGAAGATTTGACTTAAAATTGTACAAGGCAGTGTATTGCAACATTTAACAAGTTAGTGAATTTAGTTCATTAGAATTATAAGCAATATGGTAAGGTAAATACCCACGTGAAAAAAATGTCAAACCTGCATCTACCCTAACCGGAACTACTATGGCATGAATTCACAGAAAAAAAGCTCTAAGTAATGAAAAAACAATAGGTAATACATGATGCCTAAACTAACCCTTAAAAATTGTCCATTGATTCAATAATAGCTCTAGTTCATTAACGATTCTATTGTTTTTCATGTGATTCAATTTATGAAAGAACTCTTCTACTCTTGAAGGAACTGGAAAGGATGCTGACATTTTCACAAATAGCTTTTTAAGTCTCTCCTACACTTCTTCAAAGCTGGTTTCCTACGATACATATTTGCTTATATTCACTTAGGGCAGCCAACAAACAATAATCACAGATGGACCTTACCTTTGTACATGTGACACTACCAAACCTCAAAAATATTTTCCAACTATCACATGGTCTACAAATTGAAGCAAATGCTTCAAGCTAAAAATTCAATAAAGGAGAAAAATACGTGTCATGCAAACAAAATACCAATCACATCAACAAATACCAAATGTTATATAAGCCTAATCTCACAATGCAGCATTAAAAGAGTGCAGGAAAACTAGAATGACATGGTTCTTTGAGAAAAGCATGTCAAGTATGGCCACTTGAAAATGTATCATTGTTCAAAGCATCCATGATAGGATCATGCAGTAGTCTATACTATAGGACCAAGGTATGTGTTTAAGCACCCTTGTAATACTTTAATCCTTTCTTCATAATTTTCCTCCCTTCAAGCATTGATTTGCTTTACACTCTATTCTATCTAATATTTCAAATTTTTGTACAACTCTCAAGCTAGAAATTCACCAAAATAAGTAAAGTGTTAATCATAAGATTAAGTAACATTTGGAAAAAAGATTCTATAAAATTAGAAAAATTTCAACTATCTACTTAGATTGGTGCATAGTTGTACAAGAAAAAGGAAATCTTTAGTCATCCTCATCCACAAAACCAAAGTTACTGAAATCAAAGACTAAATCTCAATTTAGATTTTTAAGCCAAGTTAAGCTAAATGTAAATTCTATACTGCGGATGTGAACCTATCCCTTTTAGATCAATAGA
Source organism: Ceriops tagal (assembly GCA_021533255.1). Taxonomy (NCBI): domain Eukaryota; kingdom Viridiplantae; phylum Streptophyta; class Magnoliopsida; order Malpighiales; family Rhizophoraceae; genus Ceriops; species Ceriops tagal. The sequence continues at coordinate 6,605,391 of CM038605.1, read as the reverse complement.
TTATCCCTGCTTAATTAATAATGACAATTCCTCAATATCCATCACAAACAGAATTAAAAGACTGGAAATAAGAAATCACACAAAGATGCCAAGCCTATAAAAGTTCAACTCTTTTTGTCACAATTTTCATCACAACAAAACTAAGAACAATTAATACAAGTGAATTATGTAGAAGAGCTTTATAGACCATAAAATTAGCTTTGACTAATGTCAATGCTGGTTAATAAAATAATAAATAGCATATCAACAAATTAAGCATGCATATATTTTGTCCATTAACCACAGATCACACATTAGCATTTACAACAACCTTGAGCTTTACCTTTTGTTTCTTCCTTAAGGCTAAATAAGCCTGCATTTCCATTTATAACCTGAAACACACAGACCAGGTCAAGAAAAAAAAAACCATCATTTCTATTATAGTAAGAACGAACATGAATACCTTTGTTTCAGAGACAAAATTGAGTTCAATGCCTTCATGTGTAGAGGAATGACTAGAGAAAAGAAATGGATATAATGCCCTATCCTCTCCTTAGTAGGGAGTTACCAGAAACAAATCCTCTGCAAGCATAACTTCCACATTTTGGGACCTTAAGGACATTTACAAAGATTACATTGGGTGCCATAAATCCTGAATTGGAGAAGAATGCATCAAAAAACGGGAAGAACAAACCTAAACTCCTTAGAATCCTTCTTATAACATAACATCAATACTTTACATGGAATCACTTTAAGGTGGTCGCTTATACTCATGTGGCCTTCAGAACACCTCATAAAATACTCTTGATAAACCTCTATCAACTTCTGCAAAGCCTTCTTTCTAATAGATATCTGTAAGATATTTGGAAGTTAAACAATCTCGAGATTAAACAAAAAATTGATAAGCATAACAAGTTAATTAAGATAAAGGAGTAAAAATGTTTGAACAATACCTTCTTATCTCTAAGCCTTTCGGTAGCTTTTGATATTAGTTTAAGTGAAAACAATTTCAGGTTAGACCTGGCAAGATTACATACTACATCTACTGCCTGCATCCTCACATTGTCATCAAAATCCAACAATCGGCCTTTAAGGGTAGCTACTAATTGACAAAGGTGAAGATATTTTGAAAATTTGAAAAATTAAAGTCACTCTAGATGAAATAAGTGATTTGTTCACTAAATGACTTATCAAGAAGTTCCAATGATTCTTTCCCACAAGGATTAGAGATGAAGCAAGCTTTGGCACAACATATAACACTAACTTTAACCTCCACAGATTTGTCAAAGAATCTATTCTTGAAATCTATGAAAAGATTTTGATAATTTTGTGCAATGTGGGATTCAAGTAGTGCAAGGAGCTTTCCAATTAACTTAACAGCTTTTATTTGAACATCAACCTGATCAGTCTACAAATTAAGATACAGTTCAACTTCTCTAAGGATAACTTACTACAAGTGCAAAGGAATGCTTGAAACTACACTTGAGAAACTGAATAAAAAAGAAAAAAATACTAAAAAGGTATAGGAGGATAGCCAAGAATTGCATACTATTCAAATGGTTATTGTGATAGTGTTGATCATAGAAAGTTAAGAGAGCTACCATACTAGTAATTCTTGAGTCGAGTTAGGGATGATATTTAGAAGCATCTGAGGAGCACACTCAAAAATTTTAAACAGGATATCATGGTAGAATTCTTTGAGCTCACTCTCAATAAAATCTTTGTTTAGAGAACAAGATGTTAAAAAACCACAGACAAAGGGCTCAAGGAATTCTGCACAAATTTGAATGATACAAACAGTAAGCTAAGGAGCAGCAAAAGTTGCAACCTGTCTAAAAAAGCAAGAAAATGAGGTGAGTTGGAATTCTCATAAGGATGTACTGTAGCTATTGCATGAGGAGAAAAAAAAATTGGAAAATCAAACCAGATGGAGTTCCATACCACCAACAAAAATGTTAAATTAATGATAAGTGAATGAAATACTTACATGCTTTCAAATAACTAGAGATCCTGACATTTGTCAGGCCTTACCAAAGAGGAGCAATGCAAGGACAAACTGAAGCATTACTTCCAAAAGCTCAAACTGGTAAATCTAAAAGCCAAAAATTACATTCATTGACACAATTTCATATTTATTCTCTAATGTAGGTGAAAAAGATGTTCATTGCAAATACAAATCCTATATGCCTATAATTTATTTTCCTACATGATTTACTCCATCATAAATTTCTAACAATTTCAGCCCAGATTACTAGGAATTCGACCTTACAGAAACTTACTAAAGAATTTCATTATAGTTGCCAACTTCAATAATGAAATGGTATGAGCAATTTGTAAAATAGAATATTGCAACAAAAGTCATAAAGATATAGATAAGAAACTTTTTCAAAAATTTACCTCCCTTTCCTTTGCATGATTTTGTAAAATCATGTCTAAAAGTTATTGAGAAGCCTCTTTATTTAGGAGATGCGTCATGATAGATAAAATATCATTAATTAAACTTTGTTGGTGATGTTCTCTGTCAAGAAAGGAATAAAACAATTTTACTATCCCTATCTTTTTTTTAGAAAAAAAGAGAGTGAAAAAATAGAAGTAATCTGCAAAACACTAAACAAGTTATAGTGTAAAACTCAAATTATCGGTTTGCTGAGATTAACTAATGCAAACCAAACCAAGTACAATCATAATCAACATAAGGGAAAAGATCCATAGCAAATAAAGAGCTCAAAGATGTAAGGACATTAGCTAACTAATGACAAGCATACTGAATAGAGCCATATGTAACAACATGCTACAGGTTTTTTAAGGTCCACCATAAGTTATGGGATTCAATGTATTTTTTACTTTTTTTTTTATCAATTTCCTTTTTTACTAGGTCTAGCATCTATAAAGCTATTGTCTAATGTATTATTAAGAATAAGAAAAATTATTACTCTCTCAATCTTTAACATGGTATCAGAGCCATTGTCCTTTGTAGTCTTCTTACTTCTGTTTTATTTTTTTTTCTCTTTTCTAACATCAAAACAGAGTATTTTTGCTAGAAATTATTGTTGGTGATCTCCACTTCTCGTAAAAGGCCTTAATTGCCTAGAATTGTTATTTTTCCATAAAAGATGTCTGAGGTTGTAGAGACAATTTCTACAGTCCAATCAGAGGGGGTTCGATCTCAACAAATTGGAGAACTACAAAGTATTCAGGCTGCATATTGGTTGGATGGAAAAAATTATCTTAAGTGGTCTTAACTTGTTTGGACAATGCTAAAAGGAAGAGGGAAGATCAGTCATCTTATGGGTACAGGACCTAAGCCAGGAGATCTTGGTTTTGAGGCATGGGATGAAGAAGACTCCATGATTATGGCATGGCTATGGAGTTTTATGATCCTTGAAATTAGTGACACATGCATGTTCTTAACTACTGCCAAGGATATTTGGGACACAATTCAACAAACCTATTCTAAAGCTAGAGATGCAGCTTACGTATATGATGTTAAAGTAAAGACAATGACTGCAAAACAAGGAAATAAAACAGTCACTGAATATGCCAATCAATTGAAATCCTTATGGCAAGAGCTTGATCATTATAGGGTGATAAAAACCAAATGTCCAGATGATGCAGCAGTTTTAAAGTCATTTATTGAGCAAGACAAGGCTATGAGTTCCTCGTTGGTCTTAATCCTGAATTTGATCAAGTAAAGGTCCAAATTCTTGGCAAGTTAGAATTCCATGTTTTAGTGAGGTGGTGGTAATAATCCAAAGCGAGGAAAGTATAAGAGATCTGATGCTAGAATCACAAATGATGGACAACACAGTCTTGATAGCTAGGGGTCACAACAAATTAGTCACAAATATTGAAAGAGCACCATATTTTGGAAATGGACAGCTTAATCAAGCAAAGGTTCAAAACCGTGACAGCTTGTGGTGCACTTATTGTAATAAGGCACGCCATACTTATGAAAGGTGTTAGAAGCTTCATGGAAAGCCTCCCTGTCAAGAATGGGGATAGAAAGGAGAACAACCAAGGAACTATAAGTAGGCTCATGTTGTTGTAGTACAACTAAGTGAATCAACACCAAAGGAGATAGGTAGTCCTAACCAAGAAGTGATCGAGAGGACAAGATCACTTCTCAATAGCCTTGAAAAACCCTCAGGTACTTGTTCTTTGGCATATTCAGGTGAGTTTCCATTCTCTATTGGGTTAAATGTTTCAGGTACAACCTTTGCCAACTCTTAGGTCATGGACTCAGGAGCTACTAACCATATGACTCACTTACCAAATATTTTTTCCACGTATTCCCCATGTCCAAGCAGTAGGAAAATAGCTATAGCAGACAGTTCTGTGACCACTGTAGCAGGTGTAGGGAATGTTAAAATAGGTCCATCACTGATCCTAAAAAACGTCCTCCATGTCCCTAAATTGTCCACAAATTTGATTTCTATACAAAAACTTACTTAAGATTTACATTGCAATGTGGTTTTTCATTACAACTATTGTGAATTTTAGGACAAGGATTTAAGGAAGATGATTGGACATGCTAAAGAATTATATGATCTCTACTACCTTAAATCACCAAGTTAGTTAAACATTACTAAGGGCAAAGTATCCCATTCTTTTATGTCTGAAAATTTTTCATCTAATAAAGAGAAAGTTTGGCTTTATCATCACCGACTTAGACATCTATCTTTTAGGGTTATTGAAATTCTGTTTCCTTTGTTTAAAAATCTAGATGTCGAAAACTTTCATTATGAGGTATGTCAACTTGCTAAACACAAGCGTATACCAATTCCAGCCAGTAACAAAAGGAGCTCTGTTCCTTTCTATCTCATTCACAGTGATATTTGGGGTCCTACGTGTCATGGCCTGTCCTAAGAACATTGCCAAACTAGGCTCGTTGGACGCCTAGCCCGATTGTTGCCCAAAGACTTGGCCATAACATTATAGATGAATGTTTATGTGTCAAGTCTTTAGAATTCTCTCTTGTAAATATCTAAGCTATTCTAGAATAGTTTTGATCTATAGGGTTCTATAGACATTTGGAACAAACAATTGTAGCCACACATTGAGGAGATGGAACCACGATAAATACCCCACTCCTCTCAATTGTAAGATACCATTGAATTGAAAGTTCTCTCCTTTGCAAAGCTCTCTCTCTCTTGTGCCTTCGGTTCCCTTATCCCTTTCTAGCCTCTCTTGACTCCAAGTCAATTCTCTCAAACTCTCTAAGGCTTACTTAGTTCATCTTTTCTCACAAGGTGTCTAAGTGCCACGCGGGTTAGCACGATCGAAGCCTAACTCCGTGACAGGTGGTATCAGAGCACGGTTAAATCCTAGTTTCAACTTGGTTCTTGCTTGACTTGTGAGTATGGCAAGTGAGGAAGGAATTGTTGCCTCTACCATTGAGGAACAACCGATCGAGCTTCAAGCTTGTGGGCGAGAAGAGCAGCGTGCTCCAGCTAAGCATGGGAAGTCCAAGGTTGTAACAAAGGAGCCTGTGGAGTCTCGTGTGGCTGTCCTAGAAAGGAGCATCACGGATGTGAGTTCCTTAATGGGAGATCTAAGCAATCAAATCAACAATTTGATCCAAAAGAATGCTGAAATCACCAGGGCTGCCAAGTGCATGATCAGGGAATTCAGCTACGCATTCAAGGGAGAACTGAGCTCCCTTAGCCAAGAACTCTCTGACCTATGGAAGTTCGTTAAAGGAGAGATTCACGATCTTCATAGGGAGATGGGTTCACTTCGTTGAAGCAGTCCACTTTCAACAAGTACTGCTGGCACTAGCAGTTCCCAAGCCTGCCATGTATAATGGCATTCGCAATGCCATTGCTGTGGAAAACTTCCTATTTGACCTTAAACAATATTTTGAGGCCATGGGAGTTATTGATGACATTGCCAGGATAAGCAATGCCCCAATCTTCTTCCGGGATGCTGCTCAACTATGGTGGAGAAGGAAGCATTTCGAACAGGAGAAAGGCCTGTGTGTGATCAACGCATGGGAGCAATTCAAGGTTGAGTTGCACAAGCACTTCGTCCCTCACAATGCAGATAGCGAAGTTAGAGGGAAGCTGCGTCGTCTCAAGCAAACAGTTCTGAATACATTAAGGAATTTACTACTCTTATGCTTGAGATTGATGATCTGTCCAACAAGGACTTCCTCTTCCACTTTAAAGATGGCTTGAAGGATTGGGCAAGAATAGAATTGGATAAGCATAACGTGCAGACTTTGGATGAGGAAGATGTGACAAAGCCTACTCCTACACTGCCACCACCCATTCAAGCTGTCCTTGAAGAGTTTAAGGACGTGATGCCATCAGAGTTGCCCAAGAAACTTCCTTCTAGGCGAGATGTGGATCATCACATCGACCTAGAACTGGGTGCCAAACCTATTGCCATGGCCCCTTATCGCATGGCACCTCCCAAACTTGCGGAATTGAAGATGCAACTTCAAGATTTGCTTAACTTAGGCTACATCCAGTCCTCAAAAGCCCCTTATGGTGCTCTAGTCCTATGTCAAAAGAAGAAGGATGGATCGCTACGAATATGTATAGGCTACCAAGCCTTAAACAAGGTAACCATCAAGAACAAGTACCCAATTCCATTGATAACCGATCTCTTTGACCAATTGGGGATGACAAGGTACTTCACGAAGTTGGGCCTAAGGTTAGGGTACTATCAATTTCATATAGCACCGGGTGATGAGCCGAAGACTGCATGCGTAACGCATTATGGAGCTTTTGAGTTCCTAGTTATGCCCTTTGGTCTCACCAACGCCCCTGGTACCTTCTGCACGCTAATGAACAAGGTACTTCATCCTTTCCTTGACAAATTTGTGGTAGTTTATTTGGATGACATAGTGACCTATAGTAACACTCTTGAGGAGCACAAAGATCACTTGAAACAAGTCTTTCGAGTTCTACACGAAAATGAATTGTATGTCAAGAAGGAGAAGTGCTCTTTTGCAAAGCAAGAGGTGGATTTCCTTGGTCACAAGGTCAAGGATGGCAAGCTTATGATGGATTAAGCAAAGGTCCATGTCATTCAAGAGTGGGAGCCTCCAACGAAAGTCCCTGAATTGTGATCATTCTTGGGACTGGTCAACTACTATCGATAGTTTATTAAGGGATATTCTGCCATCACCGCACCTTTGACGGATTTACTTAAGAAGAACGTCACATGTCATTGGTCAAAGAAATGCCAATCTTCCTTTGAGAGATTGAAACATGCAATCTCTAAAGAACCTGTCATGGCGCCGCCCAACTATAAGAAGGCTTTCAAAGTTCACACAGATGCATCTGACTTTGCCATTGGGGGGTCTTGATAAAAGATGGGCATCCCATTGCCTATGAAAGTCGTAAATTGAATGATACGGAGAGGCGGTACACTGTCCAAGATAAGGAGATGACTGCCATCATCCACTGCCTATGCTATGGAGGCACTATTTGCTTGGAAGTCAGTTTGTGATCATGATCGACAATGTCGCTATAAGCTACTTCCAATCGTAAAAGAAGCTTAGCCCCAGGCAAGCTCGTTGGCAAGATTTCTTGGCCGAATTTGACTACATGCTTCAATATAAGCCAGGTAAGGCTAATATTATTGCTAATGCATTAAGTCGAAAGGTGAAACAAGCATCATTATCCGCCAGCACACCAAAGAGTGGCTTCCTTGAATGAATCAAGGAAGGCATGTCGCAAGACAATTTGACCAAGAATTTGCTAAGGATGGCTAGTGAAGGGAAGACTCGACAGTTTTGGCTAAACGATGGGATTCTTATGATGGTTGGCCATCGAGTCTTCGTACCTAAATGGGGAAACTTATGAAGGGACATTCTTAAGGAGTCCCACGATTCTCTATGGGCTGGTCACCCAAGTATGAGATAAACCCTTGCCTTCATCCAAAAAAGTTATTATTGGCCACAAATGCAAGATGATATTGAGGCCTATGTGCGGACTTGTCTCGTTTGTCAACAAGATAAGGTGGAACAACAACGCCCCGCTGGTCTACTTGAGCCACTACCAATTGTCGAAAGACCTTGGGAAAGTGTCTCAATGGACTTCATCGTGGCCTTACCCAAGTCTGATGGGTTTGGAAGCATCATGGTGATTGTCGATCGATCAGCAAGTACGCCACCTTCATTCCAGCCCCCGCTGATTGCAAAGTCGATGAAACAGCTCGCCTATTCTTTAAGAATGTGGTGAAGTTATAGGGAGTACCTAAAAGCATAGTAAGTGATAGAAATCCCTGCTTCACAAGCAAATTCTGGCATGAGTTGTTTAAATTATTGGGGACTGATTTGAACTTCTCAACTAGCTTCCATCCTCAAAGCGACGACCAAACGGAACGCATCAATGTTTTATTGGAACAATACCTACGGCACTATGTCAGTGCTCATTAGTGAGATTGGGAAAAGTTGCTTGATGTTGCCCAGTTCTCCTACAACCTCTAAAGGAGCGAAGTAGTAGGCAAAAGTCCATTTGAAATTGTCATGGGACAACAGCCTCTTGGGACAACAGCCTCTAACCCTAAGTGCTGTTGCCTTTGCTTACATGGGAAGCAACCCTGCTGCCTACAAATTTGCAAAGGAATGGCACGAGGAGGCAGACATCACAAGAGCCTGCCTTGACAAAGCTGCCAAACGAATGAAAAAGTGGGCCAATGCCAAGTGATGCCCAAAGGAATACGTGGAGGGAGACTTGGTGATGGTAAAATTGTTACCTAACCAATTCAAGTCCTTACGCAAAGTGCATAAAGGCTTGGTGAGGAGATATGAAAGGCCATTTCCCATAATCAAGTGGGTAGGGAAGGCTGCCTACCAAGTCCAACTTCCCCCAAGACTCAAAATTCCTAATGTCTTCCATGTAAGTCTTCTAAAGACCTTTCATGAAGACATCGAAGATCCAAGTTGTGGGGAATCCAAGCGTGCACCAACTGCCATCATCACTGAATTCAACAAGGAAGTGGAATGCATCCTTGCTAATAGGGTGATATGAAAAAAAGGAGTTCCTAATTACATCGAGTACTTAGTCAAATGGAAACATCTACCAGACCATGAGGTTAGTTGGGAATGAGAAGATTTGCTTTGGCAATTTGCTGACCACATTCAACGTTACAAGGATGAAGGCATGACGAGGACATCACAAGATCAAGTGGGGGAGAATGTCATGGCCTGTCCCAAGAGCATTGCCAAACTAGGCCCATTGGATGCCTAGCCCGATTGTTGCCCAAAGACTTGGCTAGAACATTCTAGACGAATGCTTATGTGTCAAGTCTATAGAATTCTCTCTTGTAAATATCTAAGCTATTCTAGAATAGTCTTGATCTAAAGGGTTCCATAGACATTTGGAACAAACGATTGTAGCCACACATTGAGGAGGTGGAACCACTACAAATACCTCACTCCTCTTAATTGTAAGATACCATCGAATTGAAAGTTCTCTCCTTTGCAAAGCTCTCTCTCTCTCTTATGCCTTCAGTTTCCTTGTCCCTTTCTAGCCTTTCTCGACTCCAAGTCGATTCTCTCAAACTATCTAAGGCTTACTTAGTTCATCTTTTCTCATAAGGTGTCTAAGTGCCGCGTGGGTTAGCACGATCAAAGCTTAACTCCGTGACATACGTCTATTCTTAATATTTCTGGGGCAAGATGGTTTATTTCATTTATTGATGATTGTACTCATGTTACTTGGATTTTTTACTCAAGCATAAATCAGATGTTATTACTGTTCTCCTAAATTTTTGCTCCATGGTCAAAAATCAATTTGAAGTCAATATCAAAAGTTTTAGGTTAGATAATGCTAGGGAATTTCAATCAAACCCTAACTCCATATTTTCAAAAGGAAGGGATAGTACATGAATCATCTTGTGTCAATACCCCACAACAAAATGGAGTAGTCGAAAGGAAAAATGGTCACCTTCTAGAAAAAACCCAAGCCTTTATGTTCCAAAACAATGTGCCTAAGAATTTTTGGGGGGAAGCAGTTCTTACTGTTGCCCATCTCATAAATCATTTGCTGTCTAGAGTTTTGGGATTTAAAAGTCCTATGGAAATGCTCTCTACATTCTACCTTGACCTATAAACTACAAATAATCTTGTTCCCAAGATATTTGGGTGTGTATCATTTGTTCATGTTCACTATCCAACTAAGGGAAAATTAGATCCAAGGGCAATAAAATGTGTCTTTGTGGGGTATTCCTCAACTCAAAAAGGGTATAAGTGCTACCATCCTCCATCAAGGAAGTTTTACGCCTCAATAGATGTCACTTTTAATGAAAAAGAGTCTTACTTCACCCATCTTTATTTTCAGGGGGAGAATTTAACAATAGAAAATAAGGATGAGGATGTTTTACTTGATTTATCGCCACTATCCATCTGTAAACCATCCAGTTCATCTTATCCTATTGTATCAAACCATATGCTTGAAAATCTTCCTAAACATATAGTTGAAAATGAACCAAACTATTCTCTTAAATCCATATCTAAACCTGAACTTTATGTCTGAAAATCCTTAAGAAAAAACAAATTTTGCACTTAAGAATGTGAGGTCTAGCAAGGGCAAGGTGTTCACAAGGAAGAAGATGACCATTCCTGAATTTATATGGGTCCAAGAGTCCAACCCAAGTCCTAAGAATGAGGTAACAATATCTAATCCTACATTGCAAAATGAAACTAAATTTCATATGAGTAAGGATGACCAGGACCTTCCCATTGCCATTAGGAAAGCAACAAGAGAGTGCACAAAATGACCTTTATATCCTTTTGCACACTTTATGTCTTTTAAGAATTTTTTACCATCTCATCGATCCTTCCTTGTTAGCTTAAACACCATTACCATTCCTACCACCTTATCCGAGGTGTTGTCCAATGAGAAATGGAAACAAGTTATAAATGTGGAAATGGAGGCATTGGAGAAAAATAGAACTTGAGAGTTGGTAAAGTTACCAATGGGAAAGAAACCTGTAGGGTCAATGGGTGTATACAATGAAGTATAGAGCAGATGGATCGATAGAAAGATACAAAGCAAGGTTAGTAGCCAAAGGATATACTCAAAGCTATGGAATTGATTTTCTGGAAACTTTTGCTCCAGTTGCAAAAATGAATACTATAGAGTTTTGTTGTCATTGGCAGCTAACTATGGTTGGGAATTACAGCAGTTTAATGTAAAAAATGCATTCTTGCATGGAGAACTAGAGGAAGAAATTCATATGGAGGTCCTACCAGGTTATGGGAAGAACTTGGATTCTCAGACTGTGTGTAAATTGAAGAAAGCCTTGTATGGTCTAAAACAATCACCACGAGCGTGGTTTGGACAATTTGCTAGAGTTATGATAGCTATGGGATATAAACAAAGCCGAGGGGATCATACATTGTTCATTAAACACTCAAGTTCAGGGGGAGTCACAGCTCTCTTGGTTTATGTCGATGACATAATAATGACAAAGAAAAACAAATCTTCTGTCATTGTTTGGGCAAGGAATTTGAGATCAAGGCGTTAGGAAGGCTAAAATATTTTCTTGGGATTGAAGTTGCTCACTCTAAGCAAGGCATTTTTATCTCCCAACAAAAGTATGTCAAGGATCTCCTTAAGGAAATAGGCATGACAACATGCAAACCAGCAAGTACTCCAATAGATCAAAATGTCAAACTTGGAAAAGCAGAGCAGGATGTTGCGGTAGAAAGGGCAACATATCAACACCTTGTAGGAAGACTCCTTTATTTGTCTCACACACGACCAGATATAACATATGCAGTTAGTGTGATTAGCCAATTCATGCATAACCCAAAGAAAATTCATCAACAAGCAGCTTACCGAGTATTACGGTACCTTAAAGGAGTACCAGGGAAAGGTATTTTATTCAAAAGAAATAGAGGTTTAGCACTTGAGACATACACAGATGCTGATTATGTAGCATCAATTGTTGACAGAAAGTCAACCACTAGATATTACACTTTTCTTGGTGTAAACCTTGTGACATGGAGGAGTAAAAACAGAATGTAGTAACCAGGTCTAGTGCTGAAGCAAAATTTCAAGCAATGGCTCAAGGTGTGTGAAGTACTTTGGTTAAAGATCATTCTAGAAGACTTGAAGATTAAGTGGGATGGCTTAATAAGACTCTATCGTGATAACAAGTCTACAATTAGCATAGCTCACAACCCAATACAACATGATCGAATGAAGCACATTGAACTCGACAGACACTTTATCAAAGAACACTTAGAGGCGGGTTGATTTGTACCCCTTACATGCCTACACACAGCTATCGTGCTAAAGTACTTACCAAAGGGTTAAACAATTTAGTATTTCAAAGTATAATATCCAAGCTGGGAATGGAGAATGCCTATTCACCAGCTTGAGGGGGAGTGTAGGAAAATGTGATTAATGGCTTATATTGTGTATAGTTAGCTATTTTTAGAATATATCTTTGGAAATAAACTAATTTAGGTAGGTTTTTTAAGGTCCCCCATAAGTTATAGGATTCGATGTATTTTTTACTTTTTTTTATCAATTTCCTTTTATACTAGGTCTAGCATCTATAAAGCTATTGTCTAATGTATTATTAAGAATAAGAAAAATTATTACTTTCTCAATCTCTAAACACATAGACATAACAATTGTATCCAAGTGTCCAGTTTGTTGAATAAAAATATCTTAATGTCAAGGAGGATCTCTAGTACCTTACAATCTTGGTTGCAAATAGCATTATCTTGAAGTTGGTAAAACCAACCTTGCTTGAGGAATAATACAAGATCCAATATGAAATAGGAAGAAAAAGGAAAAAGAGGAATACCATGCCATAGAACAACCTAACAAGAAGCAAACTAGTTTTGCTTGTCTTGTTTTAGATAACAATCACCAAAAGCACCAGAAAACTTCTAAAGAGGGGGAGCGCGCTTTTATCACTTGTTTACTAAAACTTACACATTGAAAATTGAACAATATACCATTTGAGTCTGCAAGAAATAATCGACTCCAAGAAATAAAGTCAGCACCATTTAGCCCCAATAAGCCAAACAAAGAAATATTTTAAAGAAACAAAAACATCAACGCCATTTAGCCCCAAAAAGCCAAACAAAGAAATATTTTCAAGAAACCAAAACATTAGCAACCACTTACCGCTAGAATAGAAATCGATGGGAATGGACTAATTTAGTTTCTATTGGGACAAAGCAATCCTAGACTAATATTAACTGCTCACAAGGAATTGTCTACATTGCAAATTTTCAGTTACACATTTGTGCATACAACATCCAAACACCATCCCTATGCCTACCCTCTTCCCTGCCAAAAATCCAAAAAAATTTAAAAAAAAACAAAAAGAAAAATCCAAAACAAAATAAAATACTACAAAATAGATGCACAAAGCAGGATTAGGTGAATGAAGATGAAAAGCGAGCCCTAACTAGAACTGATTCTTGGAGCATAACTTCCAGGAGCTGTTTATATCATCAAAAACAACAATAACACACAAGTATATGAGTTTCTACTCTTTTCAAGCACATGAACAGGCTAACACCATTTGAAAATGAATGCCAATGAAAATGCAAAGCTTGGTATCTCCACTTACTTGGACCAATGGCTGGACAAGTGGATCAGTGGTAAGGGTAGTGAAAATTGTTTGGTTGGATGAGAAACTAGCATAGGCACAGGTGGTTTTGCTGCAGCTAGTTGTTTTGGTGTTGCTCAAGGAAACATTATGCACTCCTGCACATTGCATGGCAAGGTAAGTTGCCGAGTTGGATAGATTAATCCCAAATGGCTCACATTGTAACCTAGATGGTGATGAAGAGGAACAATTTTGCATCAAATCAGTACAAATCCTTAAGAAATCCATTAAACAAGGAGCAAAGATTTAGACATGGAAAGCCATCCAAGTAATACACTTATGTCCAGTTGTTTGCTGCACCACACTTGCATACAAGACATAAGTTCCATTAGCAACAAGTAAGGGGTAATCTGGTGAGTCTACATTCGTTACCGATGAATTGCAAGCTGGCAATCAACATTACAATGTCATTAATTTATAAGAGAATTCTAACAAAAAACTGTAAGGTCAAGTTTAATGGATATCACCAATTCATATAGAGCTTGATACTTGTGAAATTAGCAAAAGTATAAGAAAGTATTAATTGCAGGAACAGACAAATTTTGGGGAGGTACACTGATAGTCAACGAAATTGCTCGCCTTAGTCGAGGGGATCACCTAATTTTGTAACAAGAATATTTTAGATTTTGAGAAATCCGCTTGCACCATTCAAAAGGGAAATACTATTCCTAAATCAACGTGGGAAATTACATTTTATGCATATATTAGTACATCAAACTTAAAGAACTGAAATATGCTGATTATATTGGTTGATAACAGTATTCTTGCTTTCTTTCCTTGCGACACACAATTTTTCCATTTTTGTATAACAATCTCACGAGACAAGCTGGAAGACATATGAGTGTTCCATTTAAACATTTGTTCCAACCGTGATGGGAGTGCTTACTTCTTTAAAGTTCTTGATCCTAAACATTTTTAACAGCTCACAAGTATACTTTTCTTGGGAGAGAAAAATTCCAGCCTGGCTTTGCAACATGTGTAATTCTAAGAAGAATTTCATTTTACCAAGTATGGACATCTCAAACTTCTTCTTCATTTGCTCAGCAAAGGCAGTGCACAAGACCTCCTTTTCTGCAGCAAAGATTATGTCATTAACATAAAGCACAATAATTAACTGGCCTCAATTGTCTTCCTTTATATACAAGTTGCTATCCACATTCCATTTTTTAAACTTCATATTTTTAAGGCATGTATTTAGCTTGGAATACCATGCTCTTGGAGCTTGCTTTAAGCTATATAAAGCCTTGTTTAATTTGCACACACTTGAATGATCATGATCAAGTATAAAACCATTAACCTGTTCAATAAATACCGCTTCTTCAAACTCTCCATTTAGAAATGCAAACTTCACATCCATCTGATCGAATTTGTAGTTCCTTTAAGCAATAATAACCATGAATTCTGATTGCTTTAAGTCTGGCCATCGAAGCAAAGGTCTCTTCAAAGTCCACACCTTCTACTTGTGAGTAGCCTTTATAGACAAGTCTTGCTTTGTTCCTTACTACCTCACCTTTTTCATTGATCTTATTTTTGAACACCCACTTGGTTACAATGATGTTTTTCCCTTTAAGTCTAAGTACTAAACACCAAGTGTTGTTCTTTTCAATTTGATCAAGCTCTTCATTCATAGGACATACCCATTCCTTGTGCTTTAATGCTTCTTCCACAAATTTGGGTTGCACCTCGAAAATCAATGAGGTTTGTTCACCACCTCTTAGTCTTCTTCGAGTCTACATAATCCTCTTTACTTCCAATAATGTTTTTGGCCTTAACTTTAGCTTTGACTCTTCTATGAGCTAGGAAATGCCTTGATTCTTCTTCTTCATCACTTATGACTTGAGAATCAACATTTTCCTCATGCTGAATGGCCTCGAATTCATCACTTTCAGACTCTTTTTAGTTGTCATACATGGCATCTTCAGCTTCCTCAAGCTGTGATTGCATTGTAACACCATTTTCAATCACTTTAACATCAAAGTTATCTACCATTTTTAGCAACCTTTTGTTGTAGCATTTGAAGCCTCTTCCATTTGGTACATAGCCCATGAATATGCCTTTGTCAACCTTCTCATCAAATTTGTCGAGATGCTTGCCTTTGACTTTAATAAGACATGGGCTTTTAAACACTTTAAAGTGTTTTACACTTGGCTTCTTTTCATACCATTGCTCATAGGGTGTCTTCATTGTATACGGTCTCATTAGACATCTATTTTAAATCTGAGTTGCAGTGGTGATAGCCTTTCTCCAATATGTATATGAAGTACCATGCTCAACCAACAAGGTTCTTGCTATCTTCACTGGGCTTCTATTCTTCCTTTCAGCCACTCCATTTTGTTGAGGTGTGTAAGGACTAACATATTCATGCTTCACTCTATGCTTCTCCAAATAATCTTCAAATTCACCACATATGTATTTTATCCCATTATCTGTTCTAAGCCTTTTAATTTTTCCCCCTAATTAGTTTTCAGTTAGCCTCCTATAGCTCTTGAAATTATTGAAAGCCTTTAATTTATGTTTAAAGAACATAATACAAGCCATTCTTGTAAAATCATCAATGAAGGAGATAAAGTACCTGTTGTTCCCACAGCCGTGTATGAGTTGTAATTGTTGTCAACTAGGTTTAAGTGGGCAAGAAAGTAAAGCCACATGGAAGGACAAGAAAGTAAATCTGTCGCGTAAGGGCAAGAACGTAAATCCGCCACGTAAGCCCTATTAGGGTTTCCTGGAAGAGAGTATATAAAGGCCTTGGAAGACAAAGCTAGGTGTAGGTTGGCAATTCAACCATTGGGAAAACCTATACAACCGGCCAACCAAAGAGACAATCAAGAAAAAACCCTACCCTACACGGAAAAACAGCATACACGGCAAAGGTGGGTGATCAGCCAAAGAGAGAAAACAAGGGAGGAACAGCTGGACAGCAAAGAGAGAGTACACGGCTGGACAGCAAGAGAGGGTGGACGGCAAATCACAAATCAGAAAAGGTGGAACGACCAAACACAAAACAGCACGCCAAAACCAAAGAGTGAACGGCAAAACCACCACCGGCTGAAAGAGAGAGAACGTCCAACCAACCATTCGGCCAACACAAATAGAAACCATCCAAAGAGAGA
>CM038605.1:6538084-6588609 GCA_021533255.1 Ceriops tagal | reverse complement strand
ACCGGTCAACACAAGCTAGGGTATTCGGCCAAGAGAGAAAACACAACCTTGAGAGAAAACCCTTGATGTCCAAGCAAGGAGACAACCGGCCAAACACAAAGGAGGAACCATCCAACACAAGAAAACGTTTGTCCAACACAAGCTAAACGGCAAAGCAATCAACCAGCAAAAGAGGTGTGGACGACAAGGAGGAGAATGGCCAAGGCAAGGTGAACGGCAATAAGGAGAGCACGGTCACAACACACCAACGACAAGTGAGACCTTGGTGAGTCAAAACCCTACAACAAGGAAGAGTAAACCAGCTGGATAGCAAGAGTGAACACACGGCAAACCAAGGGAGACCTTGGACAGCAAGGGAAACCGGGCAACGGCTGGAAGGAAATCATGTGACTCACGGTAAGAGGAAAGGCAAACGCACTATTGGTAAGAGAGGAAACAGCACACCATCTGTAAGGGAAGAGAGGAGAAACCGTGAAAGAGGAGACCATTGGGAGAGCAAACCCAGCTGCGCAGAGGTGTGAAACGGACAAGGGCAAACCAGAAACGTACGTGAGGTATGTGACCAACAAGGCATGCAAACCAGAAACGTATGTGAGTCGTGAAACCAACAAAGCGTGCAAACCAGAAACGTGCATGAGACGTGAAACGCCAAACCAGAAACGTGAGGCAGGCCATGAGACGTGGAATGGCAAACCAAAAATGTGAGGCAAGCCTTGAGATAGTGAGATCGTGAAATAGGAGACGGGTGAGACTGTGAGACGGTGAAAGCAAGAGCTGTGTGAGACAACCTAGAGAAGGAATTCGGCGAAGCATTGAAAGAACTCAACGTATTTCCAAATTTCTTCAAGAGAGGTTAAAGAGCGTTGTGGCGAACTTCTAAGCGGTAGTGAAGCAGCCATTCAATTCAACAGAGGCAAGACAAGCTAGAAAAAGGGTAGAAACAGTAAGTGACACTCTTTGTATTGTACTTGCTTAGTATTTGCAATAGTGAAAGGAGTAGAGGATTAAGACATCCATTGTAACTGGTATTCTTAAGTATAGTGGATTGTCTCGGTAAAGGGAGAGTTCCTACCACTATGGATGTACGTCACATTGACAAAACCACGTAAATCTCATGTGTCCTTACTTTGTTTTACGTTCTGTGTTTTGAATTGAGTTGTGTGAACGTAGCAAAAGTATCAGCCAACCCATAACCTAATGAAGACCTAATAGGCAAGGTGTCTGAAAGGTGACTTTGGAGACTATTGTGATTAGTAGGTAGCAATAGATCTACCTCAGTCGAATCTGAGAAAGAGTTCTCTTTTAAGAAGAGGTTGAAGTTGTTCACATATCTGCGAATTATGGTGATATTGATTCAACCCCTACTTTTAGTATCACAAACTAGTAGATCCTAGGGTGAAGTTGGGAACTTCAATACCTATAACCCTTGGTTGATCTTTGTCTCATAAGCCCACAGATGTTTGAATGGATGAACTCCAATGGCTTCTTTGTTTGAACCTCTACATTTTTGTAGGGGAGCATTTACCATCTTCCTTTTTTAACACATGCTGCAAATTGCATCTCTCTCTCTCTTCTCAGTTTGGGTACATTTCTCACAGCTTCATTTTTGGATAGCTTGTTTAGCCCCATTTGTCCAAGATGTCCTAATCTTCTATGCCATAACAAGTTCTCATTTTTTGTGTTTATGAAGCATGTGTTATTGCTTCTAGAAACTTGGTAGAAGTTTCCATTTGTTCTTTCACCCTCAGTAAAATAGCACCATCTTTTAATCTCTTTACTGTGTAGTAACTCTTGTTGAAATTAACTTCATATCCATTATCATAAAGCTAGCCAACACTGATAAGATTGTATTTTAGCCCTTCAACATAAAGTACTTTCTTTGATTTCAGTTTTTCTGCACCAATTTCAACAGTACTGATACTTTGATTGACCCTTCATCATATTATGCTACTTCCTTTAACATCTTCGAGTCTCCTATCATGTGTGAAGAGCAGCCACTGTCCAAAATCCATGACTTTTCTTTCTTGGAAGCTTTTAAGGCTACTTCCACTACCACAGACGTTTCTCTTCCTCTTCTCCTTTGGCTAAATATGGGAGCACTTGTAAGTGTTCTTCTTTGCACTATTTGACCAATTAGCAATGTCAAGCAATCCCCAGCAATGTGTCCAACCTTTTCACACTTTCCACAGATCTCTCCTAGTAAATCAAGATTATTTCTTAGTGGAATCTGGCTTTTTTTCACCTGAGATTGTCTCCCTTTTAGATAGAGTCTGCCCCTAAACTCTTGCCTCACATTCCTCTTCATTATAGGCTGAGGATTACAACACACCTTTACCTTATGCCTATATTTACCACAGCTACAGCAAAATCCTTCAAATCTGGATTTTCTTCTATGGCCAAGTGCACCCTTTTCTCCATCTTTGACAACATGTCTCCTTTAGCTAGGAGTCTTCACCGCATCTTTCTTAATCCATTTTAGCTTGGGTTAGTTTTGCTTTTCCATCATGACATTATGTTTGCTTTCAAGTGTAAACACAAATTTCTTCTTTTCTTCCACCTTCTCACTTGGCTTTTCAATATGACTTTTCTTTCCTATAGAATGAAGTCTTTAATTGCTTAGACACTCATCCAACTTTCAAGATGATTGTCTTTTCACTTTCATGGCCTACATAAAGCTTTCTTTATGCTTCCTCAATTCAGACTCAGCCTTGTGGAGCTTGGCTTGCAAAATCAGTACCTCTTGTTGTTGAGTAATCACCTTAGCGCCAAGATCTTTGTGTATCTTGCCTTTCTCTACCTCAAGTACAACCAGCTCCTCAATCCCCTTCAAGTACTCCTCTTCTTTTGCTTTAAACTCCTTTTCTTTCACCTAGAGATTAGATTGATCAATAGCAGAATTTTCATACAACTTCTTAAGATGTTTTACCTCTTTTTTCAGCTTGCTATTTTTGTGCAAACAAGCTCTCAACTCATTGTCAAGTTGTTGCACCAACTCATCCTCTTCCTCTTTTATTGATTCCCTATCACTTGAAGATTCTTAATCATCATCCACTTAAGTAACCAGCATATCTTTTGTAGCCTCCTTATCGGAATCATCATCAATTTCTTCTTCTAAATCTTCTTCATTTAGCTTGCTCAGAAAATTTCTTCTTTTGGATCTGAATAATTGCTTTTTTTCTTTAGCACTTGAATTTCTAACTTTAGAATAACTGGATTGCTTTGTTCTCCATCTTAGGACCAGCTTATCATCATCATCACTGTCTACTTCTATTCTCTTTGGGTAGTCCACGACAAAGTGCCATATGTCTCTATAGCTAAAGCACATCAATGGTAGTTTTCCCTTGTACTTCCCTTTTCCTTTTCTCATATTTTTGTTGATGTATGCCATGACTTCATCCAATTCAATATCACTATCTTTTTCTCCAAAGTTGTTGTCAAATTCTTCTTTTCAGTCTTTAATCTTTAATTTCCTTACTGCCTTGAAGGTCAGCTCTTTTTCCATCTTAGACTTCTTTTCTTTCTTCATTGGGGCTATTCTCATTTCACAAGCCACCAATATGCTGTGCAAATCATCTAAGGGCAGCCTATCTAGATCTCTATCTTCTATGGAAGAGACTTTGGCGTTGTAAGTTTCTGACAAGGTTCTAAGTATTTTCCTTACCACAGTGGCATCGTTGATCTCCTTTCTATAACCTCTAATGGAATACACAATTTCATTGACTCTTATGAAGAAGACTTCCACAGACTCATCATTCTGCATCTTTATGTCTTCGAATTTGCTCCTCCAAATTTGTAACTTGGCTTCTTTCACAACCTTGTCTCTTTCATAAATATTCTTTAATTTGTTCCAAATTTGCTTTACTATGTTACACCCTATCACTTTGGTGAATTATTTATTTGATAAGGAGGCATATAAGGCATCTCTTGCCTTTCCATCACACTCCAAATTCTTCTTATCAACATGTGTCATAGCATCACCTTCAGCGATTGGGATGAAGCCACTAACAGCAAACTCAAACACATTAAGGCCAAGGCACATCAAATATGAGAGCATTCTATTCTGTCCATCAAAAGTAGGGATGCCCTTGCTGTTAACACTATTAATGTTATCCATGATCTCAATTAGTAGTAAAGATTAGAATTCACAACAACCACAAACATCTTTAAATCAAAGCAAGTAAATTGGATCAACAGAGGAATTAGCTCTGATACCACTTGATGAGGACCTTCTTGGGTTTCACATTGAGAGGGGGGGTGAATTAGTGTGAGACACTCATATTTAATAAATCTTTTCAGATTTAACCTTTGTGACTTATTAGAGCCAATGATCCAATTTTGATCTTTCTCCTTTATGTAAGAGCAATTGTACAAATATTAATCAAATGTAAGCACCCAAGAACACACAACAATTTTTATGTGGTTCACCTACAATGTGTGAGGTATGTCCACAGTGTAATAGGATCACTCTTAAATCACACAATCCACTCTTGTTATCAAGGGATACAATAATGTTATGGAAGGATCACTCCTTAACCACTTGTGGAAGGACTACTCCTTAACCACTTATAATTATCTTTCGATTAAGAAGTTGATCTCCTGATCACTTTATGGGTATCCCACCCTTTTTTAACAAGTTTATCAAGAGTTTATAATGAAAAGTTTATTGGAGAATGATCACTTAATATGCATAGGCTACTAGTATAGAACACAGATCTTCTCTTTCCTTTACTGTTAGTGCTGTCTCACCTGTTACCTTGGCAAGTTATCTCCTTTGCCACTGCAAGCTACTAGACTCGGACACATTTTCTTCTCTGATGCTACAAGCTGCTGGACCTACTGTTATTATTGCTTGCACGTGCTACTATCACTACCTGCATATGTATACACTATTATCGTTGCCTGCACATTTTGTTGTTGTTGCATGCACGTTTTGCTGTCACTGCCTACATATGTACAGGCTACTATCGCTACTTGCACATTTTGTTATCACTGCCTGCACATGCACAAGTTGCTACGTTCTACTATTACTGCCTACATATTCTGCTGTCATTGCCTACATGTGCACGGGTAGCTATCTTTGCCTATGTGTTCTGCTGTTGCTGTTTGCACATGCATGGGCTACTATCACTACCTATATGTTCTACTGTTGCCTACACATGCACAGGCTGCTACTGTTGTCCAACGTGCTGCTATCACTGTGATTGCTTACTAGATGTGCTACAATTTCTGGGATCGCCTATTAGTCTTTCTATATGTGCTGCAATTGCTAGGATTGCCTACTAGACTTGCTGTAATTTTTGGGATTGTAGGCTACTGAATGTGCTACTAGTGTAGGGAATGCCTGCTCATTGTGTTGCTAGTTGTGGGAATGCCTACTAGTTGTACTACTGGTGCAAGGAACGCCTGCTAGTGCTAGTTTGGTGTAGCTGTTGGTGTCTGCACCCTCCTTGATTAGTTTAGTTTTCTAGCTGCTCCTTTCCTTTGGTTTGGTTTTTCGACTGCTCCTCTCTTTGGTGTGGCTGGTTGCTATACCCTTCTTTGGTATGGCTAGCTACTATACCTCTCTTTTGGTGTGGTTGGCTGTTGCACCCTCTTTTGGTGTGGCTGATTGCCGCTCTCATTGGTTGCCTCTCTCTTTGCTGTTTACCTCTCCTTGTGGCTACCTTTAGGCTTGCCGTTCTTTCTTAAAAAATCTGTAGCACCCTATTATCTTGTACGGTGCATGAGATTATTTATAGAGCCTTGAGATTAGGGTTATCCAATCATCAACCGTCATCATTGATTCCCAAAGGTTGCCCTACAATTAACAGCGAGATTTGATTCCTAAAATTTAGGATCAATGGTCAACATTGACTTCCTAAAATTTAGGGTTAATGGTCAAGGGTCAACAGGCAGCTTTAACCTCTAAAATTTAGAGTCATAGTCAATATTGACTCATCAACTTCAGGGTTGACTTGCCATCACCAATTTTGCCCAATGGCCTCTTTGTATCTCAACAGCATTCATAAAATTAAATCAACACATATAACCATGTAAGATAGTGTTGACAACAAGTCCAACATTAGCCATCAAAGATGGGCTCAACATATAATCATGTTAAAAAATGGTAAAATAAAAAGTATTAGTTCAAGTGATAATGACATGTCACCATCGGAGTATTGTTCTAATGTTAAGGTTAAAGAACCTATTCATGGAGATATGCCGATTATAAGGCATGCGCTAAGTATTTAGCCTAAGGATGATAATGATGAGAAGCAATATGAGCACATTTTTCATGTAAGATACCACGTTAAAGACAAGGTATGTAGCAAGATTATTCATAATGGAAGTTGTACTAATGTTACTAATGCTTTGTTGGTAGATAAGCTAAATTTGGATACCCTTAAGCATCCTAAGCTATATAAGTTGAAATGGTTGAATGATTGTGGAGAAAATAAAGTAATCTAGCAAGTTTTAGTTCCCTTTTCTATTGGTAATTACAAGGATGAGGTTCTTTGTGATGTGGCACCAATGTAAGCTTGTTATATATTTCTTCGTTGATCATGGTAGTTTGATAGTAAGGTTACTCATGATGATTATAAGAATAAATACTCTTTTGTAATTAAAAATCAGATTGTTGTATTAACTCATCTTAAACCTTTTGAAGCATATGAAAATTAGATTAAGATAGCAAAAGAGTACAAAATGATAAAAGAACAAATGATAGAATAAGAAGAAAAGAAAAAGGAAGAGAGTGAGAGGTTAAAGA
Source organism: Ceriops tagal (assembly GCA_021533255.1). NCBI lineage: Eukaryota > Viridiplantae > Streptophyta > Magnoliopsida > Malpighiales > Rhizophoraceae > Ceriops > Ceriops tagal. The sequence continues at coordinate 6,581,861 of CM038605.1, read as the reverse complement.
AAAAGAAAGAAAGTGAGGTTAATGGGGAAAATTCAAATGGGAAGGGTAATGCTGAGAGGAAAGTTAGAGAGAAAAGTAAAAGGGTAAGTGTGTTTGCTTGGAAAAATGAGATTAAGAGTGTTATGATTACAAGGTAGAAACTACTTGTATTTATGTATAAGGATGTTTATTTTTTGTCTAATGACCTTAACCCCTCTTTGCCTAGTGTAGTTGTTCTCTTATTACAAGAGTTTGAAAATTTATATTTTGAAGAGATTCCCCAGAGATTACCTCCTTGTGGAGGAATTGAGCACCAAATAGACTTCATGCCCATTATTGGCATACCAAATCGACCTATCTCTTGAGCTAATCTTAAAGAAACCAAAGAGATACAAAGGCATTGCTTACTTCTTTACAAACTAAGTTACTTTGTTTTAAATTGCTCAAGGATTTGTATGCTAATGATTCTGATTTTGACCAAGTATCTAATGCATATGATAACTGTTCATTTAGTGATTTTTATAGGTAAGAAAGAGTTTTGTTTAAAAGAGAGAAATTATGTGTGCTTATGTGTTCTATTTATGAGTTGCTTGTTAAGAAAACTCATAGGGTTGGTTTGATGGCACCCTATAGTGTGTAGAAGACTTTAGATATATTGCATGAGCATTTTTATTAGTCTAATATGATGCATGATGTGTAATTTGTTTGTGATAAGTGCATTACATATAGACAAATAAATGTTAAAGTTAAATTGTATGGGAAAGAAAGGGCTTGGCTATATTGAGAAGCCGAGTGAGAAGGTAGAAGAAAAGAAGAAGATTGTGTTTGTGCCCAAAAGCAAGCACAATGATGTGATGGAGAAGAGCGACCAACCCAAGTTAAAATGGGGTAGGAAAGACTTGATGGAGACTTCCATTCAAAGGAGACAGACTGTCAAATATGCAGAGAAGGCTGCCACACCAATTGCTAAAGAAAGGAGACATGAACTTGGTAAAAGAAATAAATCCAGGTTTAAAGGATTTTGCTGGAGTAATAGGTTGAGAATGAAGAGAAATGTGAAGCAAGAGCCTAAGGGGAGACTCTATCGAGAAAGGAGACAATCTCAGGTAGATAGAAGTCATATTCCATTGAGAAACAAGTTTGATTTATTAGGAGAGATTTGTGGAAGATGTGAAAGAGTTGGACACTCTGCTAAGGACTACTTGACATTGCTGCCTGGTCAAAGAATGCAAAGCAGAACAAGCCAACCATTGTTACTCAGTCAAGGAATGCAAAGGAGAACACTTATACAAGCTCCACAATTTGACCAAAGAAAAAGAAGAGGAAGAGAAATGTCTACAGTTGTGGAAGTAGCCTTAAAAGCTTCCAAGAAAGAAAAATCGTGGATCCTAGACAGTGGCTGCTCTTCACACATGATAGAAGACTCCAAGATGTTGATGGGAGTAGCCAAATATGATGGAGGGTCAGTTAAATTTGGCAATGATTGTGCCTTAAAGATTCAAGGCATTGGTGCTGCTAAAATTGGTGCAAAAAAGCTGAAATCAAAGAAAGTGCTTTATGTTGAAGGGCTAAAACACAATTTTATCAGTGTTAACCATTTATGTGATAATGGACATGAAGTTACTTTCAACAAGAGTGGCTACACAGTAAAGAGATTAAAAGATGGTGTTGTTGTTATTGAGGGTGAAAGAACAAATGGAAACTTATATCAAGTTTCCACAAGCAAAAACACATGTTATATGAGCACTAAAGATGAGAATTTGTTATGTTATTGAAGATTGGGACATCTTGCACAAAAGAGGCTGAACTTAAGTATTCAACCACACCCTAAAGGCTGAGGTATTCTCTAACCCCTCTCCCCTTCCCTCTTCTATTTTTCTTTGGATTTGTTGTCAAAGGAGGAGATATTTTGCATAAATCCAAAGAGAGTATGTATTGATAAAAAGGGGGAGAACATGTCAAAGAGGAGAAGTAGAAAAGGGGAGTTAAACCAGGTTAAGGGAGACGCATGGTTCAGAGGGAGCTATGAATGACTATGTGCAGGGGATGTTGTGCATGGTTAGATTTAATGTGTTGTCAACAAATCCAAAGGGGGAGATTGTTGAGCCCATCTTTGATGGCTAATGTTAGATTTGTTGTCAACACTATCTCACATGGTTATATGTGTTGATTTGATATTTTGAATGCTGTTAAGATGCTGAGAGGTCATTAGGCAAAACTGGCGATGACAGGTCAACCCTGGCATTGAGGAGTCAATGTTGATCGTGACCCTAAGTTTTAAGGGTCAAGATTGATCATTGATCATTGACCGTTGACCCTAAATTTTAGGAAGTCAATATTCACTATTGACCATAAATTTTAAGAATCAAATCCGGTCGTTAATTGTCGAGCAACATGTGGAAATTAACGATGACCGTTGATGATTGTATAGCCCTAATACCAAGGCTCTATAAATACCCTTAGATGTCTTGCAAGAAGGAGGTGTGCTGCAGAAAATCGAGAGAGTTGGCCAAAGAGAGAAAGAAGGAGCAGGTGCCAACAAGAGGTGGAGTGGCAGCTAGTAGGTGGTGGAGCAGCAACAGAAGGGTCCTGCACCAGCAACCAATGTTCGGGGATAGTAGCAGTGGCACAAGAAAACAGCTGCAACGCCCAGGGAAAGCAGCAGTGGCGCGAGAAAAACTGCTGCAGCATGCGGGGAGAGCAGCAGTGGCTCGAGAAAATTGCTGTAGCCCGTGGGGAGAGCAATATAGTGGAGTGAGAAATCTGCTGCAATGCATGGGGAGAGTAGCAGTGCACTGGGAGGGCAGCAGCAGCACGAGAAAACAGTTACAGTGCACGGGGAGAGTAGTAGCAGTGCGAGAAAATAGCTGTAACACAGAGGGAGAGTAGCAGGGGCACGAGAAAACTGCTGCAGCACATGAGGAAAGCAGCAATGCGTGTAGATAGCAGCAGCAGCAGACATGGACAGCAGACACAACACGTGCCGATAACAGAAACAGCGTGTGCGGACAGCAGTTACAGTGCGCGCAGACAGCAGGCGCAGAGAGCGCAGATAACAGGTGTAGGGCAGAGAGCACGGACGGTGGGCGCACAGTGCGCATACAGTAGGTACAGTGCACGGGAACAGCGGGCATAGCATGCGTTGACAGCAGGCACAAAGAGGGCCGACAGCAGGCACAGAGAGAGCAGACAATAGGGGCAGTGCATAGGGATAGTGGGCACAACACACGCAAACAACAGGCGTAAAGAGCACTGACAGCAGGCACGGAGACTGCGATAGCAGGTGCACTGTGCGAGGATAGCAGGCTTAGTGCACACAGACAACAGTCACAGAGCACACAGACAGCAAGCATAGAGAGCGCAGATAGCAGGCATAGAGCTCACGGACAGCAGGCATAGAGAGTGCGGACAGCAGGTGCAGAAAGTGTGGACAGCAGGCACAGAGAGTGCAGACAGCATGCGTGGACAGCTGGCACAGAGAGCGCGGACAGCGGGCACAAAGAGTGCAAACAGTGAGCATAGTGCGCATGGACAGAAGGCGTAGAGCGCGCAGGCAACAGTGACAACAGCGACAATGTGTGCAGACAGCATTAATAGTGCACGCAAACAGCAACGGACAAACGCAGCAGCGTGTACGAACAGCATTAGCAAAGCGTGTGCGGACAGCAGGCACAGCGCGTGTGGACAGCAGCAGCAGCAGCACGTGTAGACAGTATTAGCAACGCATGTGGGCAGCAGCGGCAGTGCGTACGGACAGCATTGACAGCATTAGTAACACGCACAAACAGCAGCAGCAATGCATACGGACAGCATTAGCAGCACATGTGAATAGCAATGGCAGCCTTTGTATGTCCAGATAGCAATAGCAGTGCATAGGAATAGCGATAGCAATGCAGACAGGTAGCGATGACAGAATGTGCAAGTAGTGACAGCAACATGTGTAGGCAGCAGTAGCAGCAGGTCCAGTAGCTTGTAGTAGCAAGAGGAGGAGATGTACCCAACAGCAAGTCCAACAGCTTGCAGCAGCTGAGGAGAAAGCGTGCCCGGTAGCAAGCAGCAGTTGAGGAGAAAAAGTGCCTGGCAGCAAGTCCGGCAGATTGTAGTAGCAAGAGGAGCAAGCGTGTCTGGCAACTTGCAGCAGCCGAGGAGAAATGTGCCCAACATTAGAGGAGAGATCCTACAAAGGCAGCAAGTGAGACAGCACCGACAGGGGGTGAGACAACACCGATAGCAAAGGAAGGAGAAGATCTGTATTATGCTGTAGCAGTTGTACACATTGAGTGATCATTCTAGGTATAAAGTCTTATTAACAATGGTGAGCATGCAAGTGGAACATGTAGAGAGTGAAAATAAGCCAAAATATAGCTTCTTATAAGAAAGCACCATTAAAAAACTAAAGTAACCAAAATATAATAAGTAAAAGCATGGCAAATCTAACTTAGATTTCTCACCTATACCATCTAATTTTGCCGTAGATGCTCAAACTTCAACTTTCCAACCAAAGGTCAAAACTATAGTTGGCAATGGACTCATTTCTAACCATCTCTATTAACATTGGAAATTTGTTAAAAAAGGTAGAAAAATAAGGGTTCCAAACACTAAGTTAAGCAAGAACTAAAAGTGGCTGCCAAAATAGGAATAAAATCGGAACAGTAATTAAATATTGGGATTCTATCTCCATATTCCAATATGAACACAAGCTTTAAATCTTATAAAAGCAGCAAGTATGAATAGCATTACACAAATGGATAAAGAAATGAATCTGACTAAAGCCATACAACACTGATAAAGAGATAGCAAAAACACATTTCACATGTTAGTTTCCTTAAGGCATATTATAAAGTTGAAAGATCAAAATAATATGATTATCCCATGGAGTGAATTGCATAATATCATTGTCAGGAATCCAATTGACTTTATTCAGAACACCATAACAAGCAATCTTGGTTTCTCATTTCATTCCAATCTTATCAACAAATACAATTTTACAGCAAAACAAAACTTCTCATCACAATTACAGATGTTATTATCATCTCCCAGTGAAACTAAGGAAAAGACATTGAATGAGATTACTGGTAAGATTGATCAAACCAAGAAACCTAGTTATGCCAAAGAGCAGAAGAGATGTAACAAATCAAAAATTCATGTTAAAAAACAAATTCATATTACAACAAGCACAAAAAATAAAAACACAAGTGGCTTATAAAAAATGCAGGAAAAGAACAAAGTAAATGAAATGAGTGACTTACACAAAAAAACACAAAAGTTGGGAAAGGTAGGATTTTCACACTTTACATATGTTTGACAAAATGGGCTCCTTCAAAGAATTTGCTAGAGAAGCAATTGCAAAAATAGCATGTTTGGCTTGAACACGAGTTCCCTTTAGTCATAGTCACTCTAACAAAGGATAAAAATTGCTGATATGAGAATTAAGATACAAGGATGAAAGTCAAATCAAAACCAAGGTAGAGAAAAAAGGGCAAATTTTAGGAATCAATTGAGCTCCAATTTGTAGCTCATTTAACAAGTATGGGCTAAGTATCAAATATTTGTATGTGTTCATGTTCTATCACATATAAGTATGGGCTAAACAAGTTGAAACCAAGGATAAGTGGTCAAGTAAGGTGCTTAGCAAGGATTTATGTGAATAAAGGAGATGGGAAGTGGAAAATAATATAATACATCGATTAGCACCATTATATATTGAGTCCTAATAAAGTTAGTTTCATAAGCAACATTGGTAAATGCTGATCCAATTCAAAAGGAACCTTGAAAATCGCAATATTGTTAGAGTGAGACCTGTGAAAAGTGTTAGGTTGATAGTCATGGAAGCTGGTGGCTTTGAAACATGCTGTGCCTGTCAAAGGATTGTGTGAATTATATTGATAAGTATAAGAGATTAAAAGTTGTAGAACAATGATGTGCAAGCAAATGTAAAGTTTGTTTATTAAAATGCAGTAGTAGAGGCGTAATTTTTTCCTCTTAGTAGATAACACCAATTATGGAACACTGAGAAAATATCTTTTGGTCTAATGGCACAAGTAGGACAGCTTTCCAAGAGTTAGGAGATATTGTGTCATTTCAATAATAAATACTTAGTAAACAAATATAACATGCCATTCGTGTCATTTGTAGGTATCAACTATCATGGACAGTCAATTTTGCTTGGTTGTACTCTAGTAGGTAGAAAGGAAATGCAGAACTATATATGGGTATTTAGAGCATGGTTTGTTGTCCAAAAAAAAAAACAATGTTATAGTGCATGAATGAGCGAAGATCCAAAGTCATTATGACTAATTAATGTGAAAATATAGGATCTACCATTGAGGTTATTTTTTAAAACAACATTCAGTACCAATAGTGTATGTAGCAAAAAGTTTCCTAATAAATTGAGGAAGTGTTTGTGTTAGTTGAGGGAAGTCTTTTATGTCTATATGAGGCTGATTTAAATGTAGAATTTCAAGAGAGATAGGAAGCTATGTTTTTTTCTTTTGTTTTTTTTGAACATCATGTTTTATTGTTGTAAGTGTGAACTATACAAATGCGCTAGATCATAAATTAAGTCTGTTATGCCAACAAAAAATACAAAAAAAAACTTATAAAGGAGATATCCATATAAGTTAGATAAATAAGCTCTTTAGATTTATGCTACAAAAGCAGTGTGACAATTTCTCCTTTGTTTGGCCAAAGTATTTGCAAAATAATTGCATTCTCAGGGTAGGAAGACAAAAAACACTTGGTTTCTTTCTATATTATTAATATGGTTGAATATTGACACGATCTTTTGAGGTTTTCCTTCCTTATTATTTATCCATGTCACCTTTCTTTGGGAATCGCTCTCCATGATCAATGGAGCTCCACACTTTTTCCTTTGCTACCAAAGATCGATTGCTTCTCTAATAGCAAGAAGCTTTGCCTCATTAATACTAAAAGTCTCAATTGCTTGAAAAACATACAAATTACTTTCTTATCATCACCACTTAGCATACCTTCTATACCTTCTAGCCTACACTCGGCCATCCACATTTCATCTATGTTAAACTTATATGTACCTTATGGGGGGGTGACCATTTAAGTTCCCATGGTTGTTTCTTTTCCTTCTTAATAGGTTGAACACATTAAAGGTTTATTATGAAGTTGTCAAATGTGAAACTGCTTTATGACCACTTCGCTTGTGACCACTACTATAACCTAACACGAATCAAATAACACGTATTGTCAACCTGAAAGGACTTACCTGCAAACACATGGTTGTTCCTTATTAACCAAATGGACCACTTGATGGCGTAAAACTATGTCAACCATATCTCTCTAATTGAACATCCTAGATCCAAACTACATGCCTCCCATGCATCTTTAATTGATCTTGGAACCACTCATGACACACCCCACTAGTTTAAACACAAACACCAAACTACCTAAGTGTGGTGATAGTGAAAAAACAAACGAGTGACTAACTCCTACACCTGAATGCATATTGGCCTTTTGTAGCCAACGATGAGACTCAAAGGCAATTCAAGAAAGTGTATGAAAACAAGATCTTGTCATTGGTACAAAAGGAGGTAGTAGTTGACATACTTTATTTTGAGATTTAGAAAGTTTTTTATTATGGATTCAATGTAATTTAAGATGTTAATCAATGGAACATGATGTTAAGTCTATCTTTGATAGTAAATGTTGGATTTGTTGTCAACACCATCTCATACAGTTATATATGTTGATTTGAGGTTATGAATTCCATTGAGATGCAAAGAGGTCATTGGGAAAAACCAATGATGATAGGTCAAACTTGATGTTGAGGAGTCAATGTTGACCGTGACCCTAAATTTTAAGACCTAAATCTGGCTTGTGTGGATAGTAGCCGCAATGCGTACGGACAACTGTAATGTGTGCAGACAGAAGCAGAAGTGTGTATAGACAATAGGAGTAGCATGCACGGACAATAAGAATAGCGTGTGCAGTAAGCAGCTGAACTATGTGCAGATAGCAGGAGTAGCAAGTATGGAATGCGTGCAGACAGCAGCAGTTGCGCTTGCAAAATGCGTGTGGAGAACATTAGCAGCGTGCACGAACAACATTAGCAGCGCACATGCATAACGGTAGTAGCGCATGTAGGTAGCATTAGTAGTGTGATAGACAGTAGTGGCACCATAAGAGGACAACAAGAGTAGTGCACATAAACAGCAGCAACAACGCGTACGAACAGCATTAACAGCACGCAAGGTAGCATTAGCAATGCGCATGGACAGTAGCAGCAATGCATGCGACAGCATTAGCAACACGCATAGACAATAGCGGCACCCCACATAAATAGTAGGAGTAATGCACATGAATAGTAGCAGCAACGTATGTAGATAGCATTAGCTTCGCGTGCAGTACTGGTAGTAGGTAAGACAACACCGCTAGCAAAGGAAGGAGAAGACCCATATTCTGCTCTATCAGTCTATACACATTGAGTGATCATTTTCTAGGAAAGGTTTCAATATAAACTCTTGATAAACTGACTAAATAAGGGTGGGATACCCTTGGAGTGATCGGGAGATCATTATATGTGGTTAAGGAGTGATCCTTCCACAACCAAATTGTATCCCTTGATAACAAGAATGAATTGTGTGATTTGAGAATGATCCTATCACACTGTGGACGTAGCTCACACATTGTAGGTGAACCACGTAAAAATTATCATGTGTGCTTGGGTGCTTACGCATTAATTTATATTCGTACGGTCGCGCTCACATAAAGAAGAAAAATAAAAAATTGGATCATTGACTTTAATAAGTCGCAGATGTTAAACCTAGATTGATTTGTAAAAAGAGTATGTCTCACACTGATTCACCCCTCCTTTCAGTGTGAGACCTAAAATGGTCCTCATTAAGTGGTATTAGAGCCTGGTTCATTTATTGATCCAATTTTTCTGCTTTGAATGAAGTTATGCATTGCTATGTGAGTTTTTATTTCTTTTGCTACTTAAGATCATGGATAGCATGAACAGTGTCGATAGCAAGGGCATCCCTACATTTGATGGACAGAATTATCAATTATGGAAGAATAGAATGCTCTCATATCTGATGTCCTTTAGTCTTGAAATGTTTAAGTCTACTGTTAGTGGCTTCATCCTTGTTGTTGAAGGTGATCCTATGACGCTGGCTAATAAGAAGAATTTAGAGTGTGATGGAAAGGCGAGAAATGCCTTATATGCCTCCCTATCCGATAAAGAATTCACCAAGGTGATGGGGTGCAACACAGCCAAACAAATCTATTAAGACAAGCTACAAATTTGAAGGAGCAAATTCGAAGACATAAAGATGCAAAATGATGAGACTATGGATGCGTTATTCATAAGAGTCAACGAAATTGTGTGCTCTATCAAAGGTTATGGAGAGGAGATTCACAATGCTACTTTAGTAAGGAAAATACTTAGAACCTTGCTGGAAGCTTACAACACCAAAGTGTTGTTCCTACAACCTTGTATGGGTTGTAATTGTTGTCAACTAGGTTTAAGTGTGCAAGAAAGTAAAGCCACATGGAGGGGCAAGAAAGTAAAAGCCACATGGAAGGGCAAGAAGGTAAAAGCCACATGGAAGGGTAAGAAAGTAAATTCGCCGCAAGTAAGCCCTACTAGGGTTTTCATAATGGCTATATAAACCAAGACCTTGGCTAGACAATAAGGGTGTGGCACGGCAAAGAGAGAAAACACAACACACACCACCAACAAACACAAGAGAGCACGACAGAAACACAAAACCCAAAACGGCAAAGGAGAGGGTCGGCCAAAGAAAGAAGAGAAAGCCAAGCAAGGGAACCAGCCAAAGTAGTACATGGCAAAAAGGGAGGAAGACCACCGTTGGTAGAACAGTGGAAAAAGGAGAGAGAATACGAGATGGTTGAAGGTGGACAGCTAAACAAAAGTCGGTCGGCAAAAATAGAGAAAGAAGAGATGGCCGTGCTAAACGAAGAACAAAGGGCGTAAGAGAGAGAAAGAGGAGAGATGGCTGGGCTGGAAAAAGAAATAAAGAGGTCGAGAGAGAGAGAAAGGGAAGACGGCAAAACTAAGGTGGACGATAAAGAGGAGTCAGCCAAAACCTAGAGAAATCGTTCAAAGCCAAAAAGAGCCAGCCAAAACACAAAGTGTCCATCCAACACAAGAGACAACTGGAAAAACACAAAAATGTTGGGAGGATCACTCGGCAAAAACACAAAGAGTGGTATACGGCAAGAGAGAAGAGAGAAGAGAGAAAATCATCCAAACAACTAGGGTATTCGGCCAACACAAGAGGGAAACCGTCCAAGGAGACAACTGGCCAAACAACCCTACACAGCCAAAGGAGAACTCTTGGCAAACCAAGTGCAACCAACGGCAAACACAACCTTGCAAGAGAGAAAACCCTATTTGGCCAACCAACCTACACGGCCAAGCAAAGAGGTGAATGGCCAAATAGGTGTGGACAGCAAGGAGGAGAATGGCCAACCAAGAGTGGACAGCCAAAGCAAGGTGGACGGCTAGGAGACAGCACGACAAGGAGACAACACACAGCAAAAGGAGATAACACCAAGGGATACCTTGGACAGCAAGGGAAACCGTGTGACGGCTGGAGAAAACCGTGTGACTCATGTAAGAGAGAAGACAGCACACCGTCCATAAGGGAGGAGAGGAGAAACCTTGAAAGAGGAGACCACCGGGAGAGCAAACCAAGCTGTCCAGAGGTGTGAAACGAACAAGTGCAAACCAGAAATGGTGGTGAGGCGTGTGACCAGCAAGGAGTGCAAACCAAAAATGTACGTGGGACGTGAAACGCCAAACCAGAAGCATGCATGAGGCATGTAAGCAGCAAAGGGGGCAAACCAGAAACGTGCGTGAGACGTGTAACGCCAAACCAGAAACGTGAGGCAAGCCGTGAGATGTGGAACGACAAACCAGAAATGTGAGGCGAGCCATGAGATAGTGAGATCGTGAGACAAGGAGACTAGTGAGACTGTGAGATGGTGAAAGCAGGAGTTGTATGGGACAACCTAGAGAAGGAATTTGGCGAAGCATCGGAAAGAACTCAACGTATTTCTAGATTTCTTCAAGAGAGGTTAGAGAGCATTGCGGTGAACTTTTAAGCGATAGTGGAGTAGCCTTTCAATTCAACAGAGGCAAGACAAGCTAGAAGAATGGTAGACATAGTAAGTGACACTCTTTGTATTGTACTTGCTTAGTAATTGCAATAGTGAAAGGGGCAGAGGATTAAGACACCCATTGTAACTGGAATTCTCAAGTATAGTGGATAGTCTCGGTAGGGGGAGAGTCCCTACCACTGTGGATATACATCACGTTGACGGAACCATGTAAATCTCCTGTGTCCTTAATTTGCTTTACGTTCTATGTTTTGAATTGAGTTGTGAACACAGCTAAAGTATCAACCAACCCATAACCTAAAAGAAGACTTAAACAAGAATATTCGAATTGTCTATTAGGCAAGGTGTCTGAAAGGTGACTTTGGGAACTACTGTGATTAGTAGATAGCAATAGATCTACCTTAGTCAAGTCTGAGAAAGAGTTCGCTTTTAAGAAAAGGTTGAAGTTGTTCACTTACCTGTGAATTGCGAATTGTGGTGATACTGATTCACCTCCCCTCTCAATATCACAAACTAGTAGATCCTAGGGAGAAGTCGGGAACTTCAATTAGTATTAGAGTACAGGTTCACCAGTTTGAAGCTTAACAGCTTGGTGTACTAGTTTAAAGGGATCTAGAAGTTTGACTTGTTCAGCATACTGAGAAATGGAAGCTGGTACCAGCACCAGCACTACTTATAGTAAGAAGGTTCCAATCTTCAACGGAACCAACTACCATATGTGGAGAGCGAGAATGCAAGTGGTATTTGCAACCATGGGCATGAACTTGGTGAAATGCGTACAGGAGGGTTTTGTGTTTCCAAAAGAAGGTAAAGACCCAACCCCAGAGGAGTTAAGGCAGTTTGAGATAAATGGGAAGGCCTCAAATGTCATCATTTCAGCATTGACAAATGCTGAGTATGCTAAAGTTATGGACTGCAAATCTGCCAAAGAGATATAGGACAAATTGTAGAAAGTTTATGAAGGTAATGGCAGAATAAAGGAGGCCAAGCTTCAAGTTTTCAAGGAGAGATATGAATCCCTCAGAATGTAAAAGAATGAGACAGTTCAAGATTTCTTCACCAGGGTTATTGACGTTGTAAACGACCTAAGAAGTCATAGGAAGAACAAGAAGGACTCATCGATTGTGAAGAAAATTCTGAGAATTCTGCCTAAGAGGTTTGCCTCAAAGGTAGCAACCATAGAGGAGAGTAGAGATCTCAATTCTATGTCTCTGCATGATCTCCAGTGCAATCTCATTGCATATGAGATGAGGATAAAGTCAGCTGAAAGCTCTGCAACAATGAAGGTATCAAAAGAGACAGCTTTCAAAGCTATAAAGCACTTGAAGATAAAAGAAGAGGAAGAATCATCCAGTGAGGATGATGATGATAAGGAAGAAAGTGGAGGTGAAGTATTGGCTTACTTCACAAGGAAATTCAAAAAGGGGTCTAAGAAGGGAAAAGGATAGTTGTCCTTGAGATGTTATCGTTGTGGGCAAACTGGACACTTTGCTTCTCAGTGCAAAGTAAAACTCGATGATGAAGATGAGGATGGTGATATGAGCAGAATTCAAAATGGAGAAGACCCTCATTTAAATCAAAGAAGCCAACAAGAAGACTGCCAACCCACAGAAGAAGAAGAGAGACTCATTCAAGAGTTATGTGAATCAGACAAAAGATGTTGATAAGGAGGAAGATGAAGAATCATCAGATGAGTAGGCCTTTATGGCATCAGCTCAAGGTGGTAGTTCAACCTCTGAAGAGGAAGAGGAGGTTGATGAAGAAGAACCAAATCTTGAAGCTAAGTTGGAAGCAGCTTTAAAGGAGATAATTAGAAGGGGCAGAACCATAAAAAGGTTAGAGGCTCACATAAAACAAGTTGAAGCAAAGTCTGAGGAAGCTGAAAGTCAAAAGGATGAAATAAGGGCTGAACATATTGACTTGAAGAGAAGATTTGAAGAATAGATCAAAATATGTGAAGACCTTATAGTAGAGCTTGCCTCAAGGACTTTAAAAATTAAAGAAATGGAGAAAGAGTTGCTAAGACTATAGCAACAACTCAAAAGTAGCAAAGAGAACTTGCAAAAGCTTGAAATGATAGGAGAAACGAGTTCTGCAAAAGGAAAGAAGAATGTAAAGAAAGTGCAGCAATCTAAGGCTGTATTGGCTAAAGAAAAGAAGAATGTGCCATAGAAGTTGAAAGAGAAGGTTATGACTCAGAAGAAGATAGTTGAAAATAAAGAAGATCTGAAGAAGCAACCTAGGGTGGCAAACAAAAAGGAAGAAAAGAAAGTCAGCCAGCAGAGGGCTACGATTGAACAGAAGAAGGAGAAGAAGGTGACTGAAATAAAAGTCACACAAGCAAAGAAGCCCGCTACTTTGCCTACACAGTAAGTGATGAACAGAAGAAGACAAGCTGTGATCAGACCCAAGAAGAGGCAGTTACAAGGTCATTGCCTTTATTGTGGAGTTTGGGGTCATAAGGCGAGTGACTGCTGGTGGAGAAGGCCAGTATATGTCTCTAACTTGAGAAGATACGATGCTGCATACAGGAAGAGACAATACAAAATTCAGAGGAGAATACCTGTCATGAGTTCTTCATATATTGTAAAAGGCAAGGACATGCTGACAAGGATTATTGGTGGAAGCCCAAACCAGTGCTTTTAAATAACAAGTTTGCTATATTGGTAGACTTGGAACAGTGTGAAAGGTGCGAGCAGGATGGCCATAATGCCAAGAGATGCATGACACTTCTCCTGAGCAAGAGAAGGCACTTAATGGCATAGTGAAAACAAGTGGTGCAGTCAAAGCTGAGAAAAAGGAGAAAGCTATCTTCTAACCAGTTCAAAAGAAGGAATATAGAGCAAAAGGGAGGTGGCTAATATAGTTGAAATTGCACTAAAGGCTGATTGCAAGGACAAGCAGTGGATCCTTGATAGTGGATGCACTTCGCACATAACGGGAAACAAGAGTAAATTATTAAAGCTAAACAAATCAAGAGAAGGCAGAGTCAAGTTTGGCAATGATGATTCACTGAACATCAATGGTCAGGGGTCAGTGAATATTGGAAAAGGAAAGCTGAAAGATGTTCTACACATTAAAGGACTCAAATATAATCTAGCATCTGTCAGCAAACTATGCAATGAAGACCATAAGGTAATATTCATAAAAACAGGTTGCCATGTAAAGAGTAAAGAAGGCAATACTGTTGCAGCTGGGAAGAGAATAGCTAGAAACTTGTATGTGATTGATGAAGAAAGAGATCCTCTTGCAACTAAGACTGTGCAAGAAAGAAAACCAAAGAAAACGTGGACCAGTGCTCATCAAGAAAATCAGATCATATGTGACCCATCAACAGGAGTTACAACAAGAAAAAGAATTGTGGAACCTACTACTTTACTCTCACCAGTTGAACCTAAATCTGTTGAAGAGGCTACACAAGATCTAACTAAATCTCTATCCACAGAGCTGTTTGAAAAGCACAGATTGAGTCTATCTGTGCAAATGCCTCCTCAAGCCTGAAAATCAGGTGAATCCTCCATCTTTACTTTGCGAGTTTTTTCAGATTTGTAATTAGTTGGCAAAGGGGGAGAGAAGCAACAATGCAGGGGGAGCTATTAAGAAAGGGGGAGTGCATATTTAGGGGGAGTTGAAACTGCTGCATAGTGGCTTTTGTTATGAGTGTTGCCAATAATTACAAAGGGGGAGATTGTTGTTCCCACAACCTTGTATGGGTTGTAATTGTTATCAACTAGGTTTAAGTGTGCAAGAAAGTAAAGCCACATGGAGGGGCAAGAAAGTAAAAGCCACATGGAAAGGCAAGAAGGTAAAAGCCACATGGAAGGGCAAGAAAGTAAATTCGCCGCAAGTAAGCACTACTAGGGTTTTCATAATGGCTATATAAACCAAGACCTTGGCTAGACAGTAAGGGTGTGGCACAGCAAAGAGAGAAAACACAACACATACCACCAGCAAACACAAGAGAGCATGGCAGAAACAAAATTCCCAAAACGGCAAAGGAGAGGGTTGGCCAAAGAAAGAAGACAAAGCCAAGCAAAGGAACCGGCCAAAGTAGTACACGGCAAAAAGGGAGGAAGACCACCATCGGCAGAACAGGGGAAAAAGGAGAGAGAATACGAGACGGCTGAAGGTGGACAGCTAAACAAAAGTCGATCGGCAAAAATAGAGAAAGAAGAGACGGTCGGGCTAAACGAAGAACAAAGGGCGTGAGAGAGAGAAAGAGGAGAGACGGCCGAGCTGAAAAAGAAATAAAGAGGTTGAGAGAGAGAGAAAGGGAAGACGGCAAAACTAGGGTGGACGATAAAGAGGAGTCGGCCAAAACCTAAAGAAACCGTTCAAAGCCAAAAAGAGCCAGCCAAAACACAAAGCATCCGTCCAACACAAGAGACAACTGGAAAAACACAAAAATGTTGGGATGATCACTCAGCAAAAACTCTACACGGCAAAAACACAAAGAGTGGTACATGGCAAGAGAGAAGAGAGAAGTGAAAAAACCGTCCAAACAACTAAGGTATTTGGCCAACATAAGAGGGAAACCGTCTAAGGAGACAACTGGCCAAACAACCCTACACAGCCAAAGGAGAACTCTCGGCAAACCAAGTGCAACCAACGGCAAACACAACCTTGCAAGAGAGAAAACCCTATTCGGCCAACCAACCTACACGGCCAAGCAAAGAGGTGAACGGCCAAATAGGTGTGGACAGCAAGAAGGAGAATGGCCAACCAAGAGTGGACAGCCAAAGCAAGGTGGACGGCTAGGAGACAACACGGTAAGGAGATAACATACGACAAAAGGAGATAACACCAAGGGATACCTTGGACAGCAAGGGAAACCGTGTGACGGTTGGAGAAAACCATGTGACTCACGTAAGAGAGAAGATAGCTCACTGTCCGTAAGGGAAGAGAGGAGAAACCTTGAAAGAGGAGACCATCAAGAGAGCAAACCTTGAAAGAGGAGACCACTAGAAGAGTAACTTAAAAATATGTTGAGAGCTTGTTTGCATAAAAATAACAAGCTGGAAAAAAAGGTAATTCATCTTAAGAAACTGTGTGAAAATTCTTTTGCTAATGAATCTAATCTCTAGGTGAAGGTAAAAGAGTTTAAAGCAAAAAAGAAGGAGTGCTTGAAGAGAATTGAGGAGCTAAGCATACTTGAGGCAGAGCAAGGCAAGATACATGAAGACCTTGGTGCTAAGGTGATTGCATAAGAGCAAGAGATGCTGACTTTGTAAGCTAAACTTCACAAGGCTAAGTCTGAGCTAAAGGAGCATGAAGAAAGCTTTATGGAGGCCATGGAAGTGAAAGAAGAGTCTTCATCAGCAAATGCCATCAAAGAGGATTCTGCAAGAAAGTTGGATAAGTGTCTAAGCAATCAAAGACCTCATTCCATGGGGAAGAAAAGACTTGGCTACATTGAAAAGCCAAGTGAGAAGGTAGAAGAAAAGAAGAAAATTGTGTTTATGCCCAAAAGCAAGCACAATGACATGATGGAGAAGCGAGACCAATCTAAGTTAAAATGGGTTAAGAAAAATATGGTGAAGACTCCCATCCAAAGGAGATAAGCTATTAAAGATCATGAGAAGACTACCACACCAATTGCTAAAGAAAGAAGACATGAACTTGGTAAAAGATGTAAATCTAGGTTTGTAGGTTTTTGCTAGAGCTGTGGTAAGTATGGGCACAAGACTAATGCTTGTTGGTATACTCGACCTTTAATAAAGAAAAGTGTGAGGCAAGAGTCTAAGGGGAGACTCTATAAAGAAAGGAGGCAGTCTCAGGTGGAAAGAAGTCATATTCCACTGAGAAATAGGTTTAATGTACTGGGAGAGGTTTGTGAAAGATGTGAAAGGGTTAGACACACTATTGAGGATTGCTTGACATTGCTACCCGGTCAAGGAATGCAAAGGAGAACACCTACACATGCTCCCACATTTGACTAAAGAAGAAAAAGAGGAAAAGAAATGACTATGGTTGTGGAAGTAGCCTTAAGCTTCCAAGAAAGAAAAGTCATGGATCCTAGATAGTATCTGCTCTTCACATATGACAGGAGACTCCAAGATGTTTAAGGAAGTAGTAAAATATGATGGAGGATCAGTAATATTTGGCAATGATGGTGCCTTAAAGATTAAAGGTATTGGTGTTGCTAAAATTGGTGCAGAAAAGCTGAAATCAGTGCAGAAAAGCTAAAATCAAAGAAAGTGCTTTATGTTGAAGGGTTAAAACATAATCTCATCAATGTTAGCCAACCTTGTGATGATAGACATGAACTTACTTTCAACAAGAGTGGCTGCACTGTAAAGAGACTAAGAGATGTTGTTGTCCTTACTAAGGGTGAAAGAATAAATGGAAACTTATACCAAGTTTCTAGAAGGAAGAACACATGCTACATGAACACCAAAGATAAGAATTTGTTGTGGCATAAGAAATTGAGACATCTTGGACAAAAGAGGATGAACTTAAGTATTCAGCCAACCCTTAGAGGAAGATCTATTCTTTAACCCTTCTCCCCTTCCCTCTTCTATTATTCTTTAGATTTATTGTCAAAGGGGGAGATATTTTGCATAAATATAAAGAAGGTGTATACTTATAAAAAAGGGAAGTATCTTAATGGATAAAGAGGGAGAACTTGTTAAGGGGGAGTAGCAAGAGAGATGCATGTTTTAGGGGGAGCTGTGAATAACAATGCATGGGGAGCAGTAAATGTCAACAATTATTATATGTGCATTGTTGGATTTAATGTGTTACTAACAAATCCAAAGGTGGAGATTATTAAGCCCGTCTTTAATGGTTAATGTTGGATTTGTTGTCAACACCATCTCACATGGTTATATATATTGATTTGAGGTTATAAATGCCATTAAGATGCATAGAGGTCATTGGGAAAAATCGGTGAGGATAGTTTAACCCTGATGTTGAGGAGTCAATGTTGATCGTGACCCTAAATTTTAGGGGTTAAGATTGACTGTTGATCATTGACTATTGACCTTAAATTTTAGGAAGTCAATGTTGACCATTAACCCTAAATTTTAGGACTTAAATTTGGCTATTGATTATAAGGCAACCTTTGGGAATCAACAATGGCCATTGATGATCCTGTAGCCTTAATCTCAAGGCTCTATAAATACCCCTATGCTCTTCCAAAAAGGGGGTGTGCTGCAGAAAATTGAGAGAGCCAACCAAAGAGAGGTGAATGGCAAACCTAAAGCCAAAATGAGAGGTAAACAGCAAGAAAGGAAACATCCATCGCACCAACAAGCCCTCACAAAGGTGACAGCAGTAGCCAGCCACTACACCAACACATTCTGAAGGCTTTTTAGTAGACCAGTAGCAGCAAACATCCCTACAGGTCTAGGAGGGTATACCAGCACTAGCAACACATCCCTGCATGTCCAGGAGGGTATACCAGCAGCAGTAGCATGTCTAAGAAGCTTCCCTACCCCAACATCACGTCTAGAAGGATATACCCACACCAGAAAACACTACCAAGATAACAGCCACACCAGCAAACCCTTAGCAAAGCAGCAATTGGTGCCAAAAAATCCTCACTAAGGCAGCAGTCGCACCAGCAAACCTTGACCAAGGCAACAGCCACACTAGTAAACCAACAAAGCAGCCAAGGAAGACAAACCAAAAAGAGGCAGTAGTAGCTTATGAGTCTAGCAGGAGGTGGAGCAGCAGTACAAAGGTCCTACACTAGCAACCAACATGTAGCAGCGTGTGGTGCACCAACAAACAACAGCAGTGACACGAGAAAATAGTTGTAGCACGCGCGGATAGTTACAGCCTTGTGAGAAGACAACTGTAGTGTATGAGGATAGCTGTAATGGTGCAAGCAGACAACAACACCATGGGTTGATAGTAGCAGTGGGGCAAGCAAACAGCAATAGCACAGGGACAACAGGAACAACATGAGCCGTAAGTAGCCGTAGTGCATGTGGACAACAGAAGCAGCACGTGTGAAGTGTGTGTGTAAATAGCAGTAGTTGTCAACATGAACCATGTGCAGATAGTAAAAGCAGCACACACAAATAGCAACAGCAGCACATGTGGACAGCATTAGCAGCACACATGGACAGCAATGGCAACATGTACGAACAGCATTAGCATCGCGTGCAGCACCTGCAGCGAGTGAGACAACACCAGTAGCGAAGGAAGGAGAAGATCCATATTCTGCTTTATCAGTCTGTACACATTGAGTGATCATTCTCCAGGAAAGGTTTCACTATAAACTCTTGATAAAGTAGCTAAATAAGGGTGGGATACCTTTGGAGTGATCGGGAGATTAACTCCTTGATTAGGAGATCATTGTAAGTAGTTAAGGAGTGATGCTTCCATAAGTTATTAAGGAGTGATCCTTCCACAACCAAATTGTATCCCTTGATAACAAGAGTGGATTGTATGATTTAGGAGTGATCCTATCACATTGTGAACGTAGCTCACACATTGTGAGTGAACTATGTAAAAATTGTTATGTGTGCTTGGGTGCTTGTGCATTAATTTATATTCATATAGTCTCGCTCACATAAAGAAGAAAAATAAAAAAATTGGATCATTGACTCTAACAAGTCACAAAGGTTAAATCTGGATCGATTTATAAAAAGTGTATATCTCACACTGATTCACCCCCCCTCTTAGTGTGAAACCTAAAACGATCCTCATCATATGATGTAAGCTGGGTAAGAGAAACATAAGCCTTTTAAAGTTGTTTATGATATGTGTTTTTGTGTTTGACTTAGTCATGAGATAACTCATAAGAAAATCCTTTTTTCCTTTATTGAAGTTTTTTCCCTTTTTAAATCCTATGGTTAGTGCTAAAAAAATTTGTTCCTCAACAAGCTCTTTGTCAATAATTCTTAAAAAAAATTATGACTCCATCTTATTCATTATAATGTCCTTTAAATAAGTTGAATACATAAAGTTTTTAAAAACTAAAATAGAATATAAATATGCTAACTTATTCTTTTATTAAAAATAGACTTCTAAAAATAAGAAACTTCATAAATAAGATAATTACTATAGAAACAAACCAATTAACAAATAACTTCTTAGCTAATTGCCACATCAACTCCTAACCATCAACTCTTAAATAATCTCTTTATATACTTCCTCTCTATGAATGCATCTTACATATTAGTACTCCCCCTTGGACAAAGAGCATGTCCTTAAGCTCAAATTCAAGATAGGTCTTCTTAAATTCCTTAAGAAACTCCTAAAAAGTCTCCTCTATTGGCAATCCCTTCTACTGCACTAATAACTCCCATTTTCCTTTATTGAGCCTAGCTTGTAAAATTGCTTTAAGAACTAGACTTGATTTGTTATCCAATAATTATGGAAGAGGGACCGAAGTTATTGGTGGAGTTTCCTTGTGCTCTTTTGGTAAAGATACATGCACCACATTATGAATGTTACCTCCTTGTAGTAAGGCCAAATGAAAAGCTACCTCACCAATTTGTTAGACTACTTAGAATGGTTTGAAATACTTAGGTGCTAGTTTCTGCAAATCCCCTTGAACCATTGATAACTACTTATAAGGTTGTAATTTCAGCCACAACTATGAACCACACTAAAAGTGATCTCACGATAGTGAAGGTCATGTGCTTGCTTTACTCTTGCTTGTGCTTGGATTTCACCCTGAGACAACAAACATGAGGGGTCATGACCATACACCATACAAAATGGTGTAACTTGTAAAGAGAAATGAAAAATGTGTTACCTTAGAACATTAGAAGTATATCGTAGTGGTCCTATTCTCACCTTTATCTGACCATTTGATTGAGGATGACATGTAGATGAATAAGTTAAATCCATATTATATAACTTAAACAACTCCCATGAAAACATAGTTATGAAAACTTTGCTCTGTCACTCACAAATGACTCTATAAGGCCATGTAATTTGAAAATCCACTCAAAAGACACATAACAACTCCCATGAAAACATAGTTATGAAAACTTTGCTCTGTCACTCACAAATGACTCTATAAGGCCATGTAATTTGAAAATCCACTCAAAAGACACATGAGCCACATAAATAGTAATTAATATAAGGGTGTGCAATGTGTATAAAATAAGCCATTTTAGAAAATTGGTCAACCATTATAAATAATAAAGACTTACCTTTATCTTTGGTAACCCATCAATGAAATCCATTGACATGTTAGCCTAAATTTAAAGAGGAATAGTTAAGGGTTACATTAACCTTGCAAGAAGGAGATTTGCCAATTTATTCTGCTAGCACACATTACATTATTATACAAATTTTGCCATTATTCCCTTCATTCCTTCCCAATAAAAATTAGCCTTAACTCACTATAATAACTTTTGAAGGCCCTTATGTGTGGAGTTATGAAATCCTACTAAGATTATGTGAATCAAGGTAGAATTTGAAGATAAATAAACATTACCTTTATACAAATTCAATCCCACTTAGACCATCTAAGTAGCACTTGCCTCTCTTAATTTTGCTTGTTGTCATAACTCTTGTAATTTTGTTTTCATTGCAATTTCCTCATCTTAAATACTCTTTTGTAATTAAAAATTGGATTGTTGTATTAACTCATCTTAAACCTTTTAAAGCATATGAAGATCAGATTAAGATAGCAAAAGAGTGTACAATGAGAAAAGAACAAATGATAGAACAAGAAAAAAAGAAAAAGAAAAAGAGTGAAAGGTCAAAGAAAAAGAAAGAAAGTAAGGCTAATGGGAAAAATTTTGAATGGGAAGGGTAATGCCGAGAGGAAAGCTAGAGAGAAAAGTAAGAGGGTAAGTGTGTTTGCTTGGAAAAGTGAGGTTAAGAGTGCTATGATTACAAGGCAACAACTACTTGTATTTATGTGTAGGGATGTTTATTTTTTGTCTAATGACCTTAACCCCTTTTTACCTAATGTGGTTGTTCTGTTATTGCAGGAGTTTAAAAATTTATTTTTCAAAGAGATTCCCCATGGTTTACCTCTTTAAAGAGGAATAAAGCACCAAATAAACTTCATGCCTAGTACTGGCATGCCAAACCGACCTACTTATAGAGCTAATCCTAAAGAAACCAAGGAGGTATAAAGGCATTGCTTACTTCTTTACAAACTAAGTTACTTTATTTTGAATTGCTTAAGGACTTGTATGCTAATGATTCTGATTTTGACTAAGTATCTAATGCATGTGATAAGTGTTCATTTAGTGATTTTTATAGACATGAATGATTTCTGTTTTAGAGAGAGAAATTATATGTGCTTATGTGTTCTATTCATGAGTTGTTTGTTAGGGAAACTTATGGGGTTGGTTTGATAGAGCCCTATAGTGTGTAGAAGATTTTAGATATATTGAATGAGCATTTTTATTAGCCTAATATAATGCATGATGCGTAATCTGTTTGTGATAAATGCATTACAAGTAGACAAGTAAAGGTTAAAGTTAAATTGCATGGTTTGTGTACACCTTTACCTATGCTTAACCAACCTTGGATTGATATTTCTATGGACTTTATATGGATTACTAAGGTCTCATAGTGGTAAGAATAACATATTTGTTGTTGTCGACAAGGTTAGCAAAATGGCTAATTTTTTGCATGATTTAAAACCAATGATGCAACACATATTGTTGACTTCTTCTTTATAGAAGTGGTATATTTGTATGTTTTGCCAAGAACCATTGTTAGTGATAAGGATGTTAAGTTCTTAAGTTATTTTTGGCACACTTTATGGAGTAAATTAGGAACTAAACTTTTATTTTTTACTGTTGCACTTCCTTAAATAGATGGACAAACTGAAATAATCAATAGGACACTTACTACTTTGTTATGATCATTCAAAAGAACTTAAGGTAATGGTAAAAGTGTTTGCCACATGTTTAGTTTGCGTAAAAGCAGATAATCTAAAAGATTCTTAGGTTGTTATAGGAGTTTCCAATGCTATATCAAGGATAATCACTTATCTTTATGTGCGAGATGATGGATAAGGCTTAGAATTTAAAGAACAAAGCTTAGTGCCCATGATATACGTTCAAGTCACATGATCAAGCTATGACTTGATCCGTATGCTAAGTTGTATTAAAGGACTTTTTTTTGTTTTGGGTTGCTAGATTTTAAGTTAAGTCTAAATAAACATGTAAAAAGGCTTAAATTCTTGGGTTTATTAAGCTTGGAAGTTTAGTTGAGTCTTGATCCATTAGTTAGGGTTTATACTTTGACTTCTATGCTTAGTTATCATTAGTTGTAGCCTTTTAACGATTCTTACATCAAGGTAGATTCATATTCCTTAATTAAATGGGATCCCCTGTAATTGAGGTCTCTCTTATCTAGATATGATAGAAATGTCTTTTCCTTATAAGAGGATGATGTTTACATGTCTATCTAAACACCACAACTATACAAAATAAGGATCATGAAAAATTTTAAGGTATTTTTAACAAGTTTTACTTTGCTTTCTTATGTTCTTCGAAGAATATATTATATTGACTTATCAAAAGAGTGATCAACTTTTGTGATATCTTAAGATTTGGGTTTGTAGGACTTAGTTTCCTTAAGGTTCAAATTTGATTAATCTAACTTGTTTCTTAACTTTCTAGGATATGCATAACAATTTGATTCAAAAGTTTGTACGACAAGTCATTTAACAGGTTCTTTGTCAAAAAGTCAATAAATATAAGTCTGCTTGACCAACCACAGTACATGGGTTAATTACTCCCATTAGTTCCATTTATTTGACCAAGATAATGTTGTCCCATCTAACAATCCAAGGCATATGATATAACGTTGCAAAAGGTAATGCCTTATCTTTGGCCTCTTTGTTTTCCCAAAATTATACAAACACGTAAAAGAGTGAGTTTTGTGAGACCTATTCTTTATTTACTAGCAATCTTATAGGTATAATGTCTAATGGTAAAGAAGGCAATTTCTCATATGGAGAGGAGGAAGTAGTTATTATAGACTTCAAATTGCTTATGAAATCTTGAGAGTAGAAGTTTGATAGAATTAACCAAATTTTTTAGGAAGTCAAGGATAGGATAGATAAAATAAAAGGGAAATCAAGTGTAAATCCTAAAAGGCTAGTTGGAAGAGCCATGTAGTAGTAATTAGAAAATGATTTAGGTGAAGATAGCGATGATGACTATGGTAAGGGTGATAATGATAGTAAAACTTTAAAGGTGGATTTGGTATTAGGAATGGTAAAGTAGTACAAGGCAATAGGAATGCTTATGATAGTTAAAATGGAGGTTAGGATAATAAAAATAGAATGGAGGTTAGGATAATAAAAATAGAATGGAGGAAGGAGTAGATAGAAATATGAGTATTATTAAAATGAAGGTTATCTCTTTTTAAGGAAAAGCTAACCCAAATGTGTACTTGGACTAAAAAAGAAGGGTAGAGATATTGTTTGATTATTATAACTTTTCTAAGAAAAAAAAGGTTAAGATAGCTTTGACTGATTTTATTGATTATATAGTAATGTGGTGGGACTAGCAAATTACTACTAGGAGGAAGAATTTTGAAAGACCAATCGATACTTAGAAAGAGTTGAAGACTATGATGAAAAGGAGGATTGATCCTAGTTCTTATTATAGGGATTTATATAACATGTTGTAGAGCTTTACACAAGGTTTAAAGAGTGTGGAAGGGTACCTACCATAAAGTGATGAAGATTGCTATTGTTAAGGCAAATGTAATGGAAGATAGGGAGGCAACTGTGGCTAAGTTCCTCCAAGGGTTCAATAAAAAAATAATTGATGTTGTAGAATTGCAACATTATGTAGAGTCGAGGATATGGTACACATTGCTATGAAAATTGAGAGGTAACATAAAGGAAGGAGTACTTCTAGATATAATCAAAACTTAGGTTCATCTTTTCGAAGCTGAATTAGGTGAAGAAGGAAGACAAGACGACTCCTAAGATTAAAACTGATACACATAAGCTCAAGATTATTCAGGGCAATCTTGAAAAGAGCAAATTTAAGGATAAACTTGAAGGCACCCAAGGAGAAACTAGAGACATCAAGTGTTTTAGGTGTTTAGATAGATGTCATGTAACATCACAATACTTTAATAAAAGGTCTATAATCCTTAAGGAGGATGGTGAATATGAGAGTGGGAGTGAGTCTAGTAATAAGGCTCATATACCACCGTTAGTAGATGTTAGTGATATTGATAAAAGAGTAAAGTAATTAAAGCATAAAGAGAAACTTAAAATGGTATGGAGAGCTCTTGGTGTATAAGTTAAGGAGATAGTTAAGGGAGTCCATAATTTTTTGTGCCTTTCACATACCTTAGAATTCTATTAGCTGCCATGAGATGAGATTCCTTGGGGTCACTTTGCAATCTGGCACAAAGTGTTACAGCAAAAACAATATTAGGCCTTGATATTGTCAAATACAGCAAGCTTCCAATCAACTTTCTGTATTCTTTATGATCAACCATGTTGTCTTCTTTATCCTTGCTTAACTTTGTTCCAACCGTGATGGGAGTGCTTACTTCTTTAAAGTTCTCCATCCCAAACATTTTTAATTGCTCATAAGTATACTTTTCTTAGGAGAGAATAATTCCAACCTCACTTTGCAACACGTGTAATTCTAAGAACAATTTCATTTCACCAAGTATGGAGATCTCAAACTTCTTCTTCATCTACTCAGCAAAGGCAGTGTACAGGGCCTTCTTTTCTGCAGCAAAGATTATGTCATCAACATAAAGCACAATAATTAACTGGCCTCGGTTGTCTTCCTTTACGTACAAGTTGCTATTCACATTCCATTTTCTAAACTTCATATTTTTAAGGCATGTATTTATCTTGGAATGCCATACTCTTAGAGCTTGCTTTAAGCTGTATAAAGCCTTGTTTAATCTGCACACACTTAAACCATCATGATCAAGTATAAAACCATTAACCTGTTCAATAAATACCTCTTCTTCAAGCTCTCCATTCAAAAATGCAAACATCACATCCATCTAATCGACTGTGTAGTTCCTTTGAGCAACAATGGCCATAAATATTTTGATTACTTCAAGTCTGGCCATCAAAGCAAAGGTCTCTTCAAAGTCAACACCTTCTACTTGTGAGCAGCCTTTATAGACAAGTCTTGCTTTGTTCCTTACCATCTCACCTTTTTCATTGATGTTATTTCTGAACACCCACTTACAAGGATGTTTTTCCCTTTATGTCTAAGTACTAAACACCAAGTGTTGTTCTTTTCAATTTGATCAAGCTCTTCATTCATAGCACATACCAATTCCTTGTGCTTTAATGCTTCTTCCACGAATTTGGGTTCCACCTCAGAAATCAATGAGGTTTGTTCACCACCTCTTAGTCTTCTTCTAGTCTACATAGAGTCCTCTTTACTTCCAATAATGCTTTTGGCCTTTACTTTAGCTTTGACTCTTCTGTGTGTTTGGGAATGCCTTGATTCTTCTTCTTCATCACTTGTAACTTGAGAATCAACATTTTCCTCATGCTGGATGGCCTCAGATTCATCACTTTCAAACTCTTTTTGGCTGTCATAGATGGCATCTTTAGCTTCCTCAAGCTGTGATTACATTGTAGCACCATTTTCAATCACTTTAACATCAAAGTTGTTTACCATTTTTAACAACCTTTTGTTGTAGCATTTGAAGCCTCTTCCATTTGGTACATAGCCCAAGAATATCCCTTCATCGGCCTTCTCATCAAATTTGTCGAGATGCTTGCCTTTGACTTTAATGAGACACAAGCTTCTAAACATTTTAAAGTGTTTTACACTTGGCTTCTTTTCATACTATAGCTCATAGGGTGTCTTCACTATATGTGGTCTCATCAGACATCTATTTTAAATCTTAGTTGCAGTGGTGATAGCCTTTCTCCAATAAGTATGTGAAGTACCATGCTCAACCAACATGGTTCTTACCATCTTCACTAGGCTTCTATTCTTCCTTTTGGTCACTCCATTTTGTTGAGGTGTGTAGGGACTAGCATATTCATGCTTCACTCCATGCTTCTCCAAATAATCTTCAAATTCACTGTATGTGTATTCTGTCCTATTGTCTGTCCTAAGTCTTTTAATTTTTCCCCTTAATTGGTTTTCAGTTAGCCTCCTATAGCTCTTGAAATTATTAAAAGCCTTTAATTTTTGTTTAAAGAACATAATGCAAGCCATTCTTGTAAAATCATCAATGAAGGAGATAAAGTACCTATAACCCTTAGTTGATCTTTGTCTCATAGGCCCACAGATGTTTGAATGGATGAGCTCCAATGGCTTCTTTGTTTGAACCTCTACATTTTTGTGGGGGAGTATTCACCATCTTCCCTTTTTGACACGTGCTGCAAATTGCATCCCTCTCTCTCTTCTTAGTTTGGGTACATTTCTCACAACTTCATTTTTGGATAGATTGTTTAGCCCCTTTTGTCCAAGATGTCCTAATCTTTTATGCCATAACAAGTTCACATTTTTGCTTATGGAAGCTTGGTACAAATTTCCATTTGTTCTTTCATTCTTAGTAAGAACATCACCATTTTTAATCTCTTAACTGTGTAGTTACTTTTGTTAAAAGTAACTTCATATCCATCATCATAAAGCTAGCTAATACTGATAAGATTGTGTTTTAGCCCTTTAACATAAAGCATTTTCTTTGATTTTAGTTTTTCTGCACCAATTTCAACAGAATTGATACCTTGAATCTTTAAGGCACCATCATTGTCAAATTTGATTGACCCTCCATCATATTTTGCTACTTCCTTTAACATCTTTGAGTCTCCTATCATGTGTGAAGAGTAGCCACTGTATAAGATCCATGGCTTTTCTTTCTTGGAAGCTTTCAAGGCTACTTCCACCACTATAAACGTTTTTCTTCCTCTTCTTCTCCTTTGGCTAAATGTGAGAGCAGGTGTAAGTGTTCTTCTTTGCACTATTTGACCAGGCAGCAATGTCAAGCAATCCTCAGCAGTGTGTCCAACCTTTTCGCATCTTCCACAGATCTCTCCCAGCAAATCAAAATTATTTCTTAATGGAATCTGGCTTCTTTTCACCTAAGATTATCTCCCATTTAGATAGAGTCTCCCCCTAGACTCTTGCCTCATATTCCTCTTCATTATAGGCTAAGGATTATAGCACACCTTAGCCTTATGCCTATATTTACCACAGCTACAGCAAAATCTTTCGAATCTAGATTTTCTTCTTTTGCCAAGTTCATATCTCCTATATTCAACAATTGTTGTGGCACCTTTTTCTCCATCTTTGACAGCTTGTCTCTTTTGGATAGGAGCCTTCACCACATCTTTTCCAATCCATTTTAGCTTGGGTTAGTTTTCCTTCTCCATCACATCATTGTGCTTGCTTTCAAGTATAAACACAAGTGTTTATGTGGAACAAGTGTGGGGATCTCATAAGTGAGAAGATGATAGACTGCACACTATCAACAAGTACTTCCTAAAGCATACTGCCTTAGAAAACAACTACTCACACAAATGTTTAGCGGCCTTTAAGTTGTAATACTTGATGTCTAATGTGGGAAATAATAAAAATCTATAAACCACTTTGAAACTTTTGATAATTCCCTTAAAAAGGGTAAGAACTTCAATAAAGGAAAAAATGATTTTCTTATGAGTTATCTCATGACTAAGTCTAACACAAAAACACATATCATAAAAAACTTGAAAAGACTTATGTTTCTCTTACCCAACATACATCGCATGATGAGGACCGTTTTAGGTCTCACACTGAAAGGGAGGGTGAATCAGTGTGAGATATACACTTTTTACATATTGATTTAAATTTATCCTTTGTGACTTGTTAGAGTCAATGAATCCAATTTTTTATTTTTCTTCTTTATGTGAGCGCGACTATATGAATATAAATTAATGCGCAAGCACCTAAGTACACACAACAATTTTTACGTGGTTCACTCACAATGTGTGAGCCACAACCACAGTCTGATAGGATTACTCTTAAATCACATAATCCACTCTTGTTATCAAGGGATACAATTTGGTTGTGGAAGGGTCACTCCTTAACTACTTACAATGATCTCCCGATCAAGGAGTTAATCTCCCGATCATTCCAAAGGTATCCCGCCCTTATTCAACCGCTTTATCAAGAGTTTATAGTGAAACCTTTCTTGGAGAATGATCACTCAATGTGTACAGACTACTAAAGCAAAATATGGATCTTCTCCTTCCTTCGCTGCCAGTGTTGTCTCACTCGCTGTAGGTGTTGCACACCATGCTAATGTTATCCATACATGTTGCCATTGCTGTCTACGGGTGCTACTAATGCTATTTGCATGCACTTTTGTTGCTGTTTGTGTGCACTGCTCCTATTGTTCGCGCGAGGTGCCAATGCCATCTGTGCGTGCTGCTAATGCCGTCTACATGCGCTACTGTTGTTGTCTGTGCACGTTGCTAATTACTCTCCTCAAAATGCTCATTTAATATATTTACTTCAGAGCATGTCTACTATATTCTAAAGAATTTTTTCAATAATGGACTGCCGAAAGGGCATTTGGAGGCTTCTTTTGCCATATTGCTTATGGTAAGAACAACTGCTATTTAATGCTTGCATGTTTGTATTACTTTTAAAAATCTTGTTATCACCATTTTCCCCTGGGGGGCTTGAGGCCCAATGGCCAGAAGATGTAGAAAGTTTCTGCTATATTTGGGGTAATAAGGTAGTCAACTCATCTACAGTTGGTACATCGATCATAAGCCATCCGAAAAAAGGAATTTTATGTAAGAATATGACTTAGGTGAAGTTAGGTTGACTTTTGAGGGAATTATCAGAAGTTTCAAAGTGGTTTGCAGATTTTTATTATTTCCCACATAAGACATCAAGTATTACAACTAAAAGGCTACTAAACATTTGTGTGAACAGTTGTTTTCTAAGGCAGTATGCTTTAGGAAGTATGCAGTTGTTTATGACTTGTATGTCTTCTCCTCGATGAAGAAAGTTACAAATTATGACTTTATATGTCACCAAGCTTACTTCACTCTTTTATTGTTTTTATTCTTTTTATTTTTCTAAGTTTGCCTGAATGCAAAATGGTGTTATGTAGTGTTTGATATCTTTGGACCATTTCATTATGATTGTGGGGTTGTTTTTCTAAAACTGCTTTGCATAAGGCAAAAGTTAAAAGTAACCAGTTCATAGCTCAAGATCTTTAGGTTTGTTTATGTGGCTTTGATTGCATCCTTGTTCTTTATCTTTTTCAGTTGTGGATTTAGGATCTTATATGCTTGTTTTTATTGTACTCTTTGCCGAGCTATATTCCTTTTCATTGGTTTGCTTGCATGACTCTAGTCATCAATACTATTTCTTGACTACATCGTTATGTCTCTTTGGTTTTCTGTTTATCCTTAATTATCTTTTCACGATGTCAAGAGATTGCTTTGGGAGAAGAGTCAAACACCTTTTAGTCAAGTAATTGGTAAGTTATTGGTAGTGCCTAAGTTTTCAAGCATGTTACTGTTATACATCTTAATTGTGATTCTTAAATCAAAGTATGGTAGTTTACTACATTTCTTGTCTAGTTTAGGTTCTTTATTTATCTTATTGTTTTAGTTTCAGATCTAATGGCCAAGATTCTCTATATTAACCCTTTGTTTCCATTGGTTTTTTGAAGGTTAGACTTATATATTCTTTTTTTCTTTTCAAATTTCTTTCCCCCCTTTCCTTGATGTATGTAATTTGACTCTGTTTCTTCCAATTTTGAGAGAAGTGGGATAAGATTTTGATCCCTCTAGATGATATATCAACATTCATAAGGTCTTCTACAATTTTCAACTTGAAGGATGTTGGCTAATCGACTGACTTTTATTGGTACTTGTCTAAATGGGCAAAGAGTTCACCACTTGTGAAACTAAATGATTGTTTAGTTGTCTTCTTGCCTATTACTTTTTTTTCCATATTTTTAGCCCCATTATTCTCCTGATTGATTCTTAGATGAATAATATTATTCAATATTTCATTCCCCATATATTGATCAGTCGTACAAAGGGCCGACACATGCTGTCTTAATCCAATAATGAGGGCATTTGGTTGGTTGGGAAAAGGTACGTCTTGACCATTATTGGCATTAGTTACTTCTTGGCAACATGTATCTATGATAATCTACATTTCTGTTTTCTTTTAAAAAATTTTCAGCTACACTTTGCTCCATATTAGCTTGTATATTTCGCATTGCAGCAATCCAACCTCTATTGTTAGTAATATGCCTAAAGGAACCTTCAAGAGCTTGGCAAAGAAAAGGAGCAGAGAGCTTCACGATGGGGTACTTCTTTCCCTTGGTAAACTTTTTGTAGTCATTCAATTAATCTTATTTTTCTATTCTAGGTACTGAGAAATTCTTTTGAATAGTTATTACTTTATGTGTTACTATTTGAAATTTAAAATGAGCTAGTAATCTAGGGTACAATTAAGTCATTGTGAAAATTTAATTTTAGGACAACCCTTAATGGGCAGGATTGTCATTAAGTTCAACAAGGCATGTGTGGCCTAATCTCATGATCTTAATATTATTGGTTTTATAGACCATTAAGAGACCAAAAGAATTAAAGCTAGACAAATAAAAGCTCTGATGTTTAAAAGGGTCCAAATGGTTCTCTTAGTTTTAATTTTTTTCTCTCTTGCTCGACCCTTTTACTCTCCTCTGCAGCTCTCTCTCTCTCTCTCTCTCTCTCTCTCCTACTCTAAAACAAACACAAGGCACAAGTTTGCTACCTTAAAATAAACACTGATCAAATGTTGATAAGTACCATGAAGAAGACAAAAGGAGATTCAACTAGGAGGAATCTTCCTCTTAGTTTTTTCCTTTTTTTTCGTTTCTTTCTTTCCTCTCCACCATTTCCCAAAACCATGTTCATTATCTCTCTATCTTTCTCAACCCTTTTTTATTTTTATTTTACTATTCCCCTATTTTTTTATGATATCTCTTATTCATATGAAATCTATATTTCAATTGATGATTCCTTTAAACCCCTCTAACATGGTCTAACCTTAGTTGAAGCTTTGATCATGCATGTTATATATTATCAATGTAAATGAGGGAAAAGATCAAAAACATTTTTGTCTTATTCTAGATGGTGCATGCTATAATATAGTTGCAATATAGATTGTTTATGCAATTGTTCCATTTATGGCTTATCATGCAACAAAGCAAATGAAAAGATAGAAGATTTGCGAAGACACATCACTATCAAACATTGTCAATGCAAATAAGGAAGCTGTAAGCCTCTTTTTAGTTCCAACTTTCTCCATGTAATACCTTTTCATGTGTTGGTGGAAAATGGTTGAAGACACAATTAAAAAGTTTCTACTTTTGTATGAAATTTTGCATGATTTTGTGCAAAATGAACTTGTGAAAATTTTTAGTAGTATTTTTTTTTTGTCACTTTTCTTTTACATCCAGTATTATACTTTGGTCTCAGTCTTCCTCCATAACATCGCACTTTCTTCCACTGTAGGCCTTTTCTTTTAGAATGTCAATATTCTTTTTAATGTCCTGTAGGCTATTCAAAACCATGAATCATAGATTGCAATTAAATTAACATGCGGCTAATGACCATGACAATGTTGAAAGAGTTAATCTGATTTAGTTGCTTATGGTAGCTATTGATCAATTTTTGTGAAAATTTTGTTAGTGTTCAAAGAGTTGGTCTGAATTTTAGTGATTAGCATTTCTTGATAACCTTTTGTTTAGAGTAAGTTGTCCTGTTTTGGTCATCTTCAAGCATGTTGCTGCTTTTAAATGTGTTGGTTTCTCTTATTAGGCTAATAGAAGAGCACGGTAATAATGATTATTATAAAGTGCTACTGCTGCCCTCTCGGGCACCCAAATTCTAGTTCAGAACTCACCCTTTGTTTTTAACTTGCTACTCTATAAGTTTTTAGCTGTACAAGTGTGACTAGCCTTTGACATTCCTATTTAACTTATGATAAATATTCATCCATAGTCTTTTACAAATCAGTCGTCTAAATATATGATTTTGTATGCTGAATCATTTTAGGAAAAACAAGGTAGCGTAAAATTCATCATGTATTTTATTGCCAAGCAAAAGAGATTTTTGTTAAACAAGGCTGAATCATTGTTGATTGTTGTTGACGTTAACACGGTTGACTGTCTCTTGTTAATTTAATGTGGCTTTTATAGTATACTGGTTGAGGCAGAGGGTATCTTTCATGTTTACATTTGTTTTCTGTTATGACCACATAGTCATTGCACAAAGGGTCAATTGCACAAATTTCAAAATTAATTTCTGTTTCAAGCTATAATTAGGCATAAATGAGGTCGTTGGAGTTATTGGACAGGAAGGATAAGAGGATAAACTTTAAGGCTGGGCTTAGGAGTTGAGAAGCACAAGAGCATAGTTTAAAGCAGTGATTGATCGAATGGTATGGCAAGAGGAGACCCATAAATCCTACCTTCATACTTTGGTCCTTGATTGATCGGAACTTGACTTGAAGGTAGTTAAAAAATGGAAATGGCCCTTCACCCCATATGAGCATTCTTTTGTTTGTTTCAATCACTTTAAGGAGCCATTTACTTTAGGATGTTTCGTTTTATGGATAACTCGCATGTTCATTTTCCATGCATCGAAAAAAGAAAAAGAAAGAAGGATAAGTCTCAAGTTCTCCTTTTCTACTTTTTTCTTGCTATCTAGCTCAAACCATATAAAATCAATTGGGGTAGTTATATAGAGCTTGCATCTAGTTAAATGGAAAATTCGTTTTCCTATTTGTTAGGAGCATGTACTAGCAAAATGAATAACAAAAAAATTGACCACTAATTCTATTAAGGTTAATCGAATGCATGATTTCGAATGCCCTTAAACCAAACACCTACAATACAATTTGGTAGATTAAAATGCAATGTTATAGTCGCTAATCTAGTAGTAATAGTTGAAATCTTAATTTCAACAACTAGGATTTCAAACCAAACACAACCAATAAAAAAACAAAACGATGTTATCTTCAAATATCTTTACAAAAGCTTTATAAAGAAAGATAACAATTGATTATTGCTCTTAAACTTTCTTTCTATGGCTGAAAGGCAATCCAAAATAGTAATTTCAGGTCCATCATCACAAGGCTAGCTAACACTAATGAGATTATGCTTTAACCCTTCAATATAAAGTACTTTCTTTGATTTCAACTTTTTTGCACCAATTTTAGCAGAACAAATACCTTTAATCTTTAAGGCACCATCATTGCCAAATATGACTAATCCTCCGTCATATTTTACTACTTCCTTAAATATCTTGGAGTCTCCTGTCATATGTGAACAATAGATACTATCCAAGATCCATGACATTTCTTTCTTGGAAACTTTTAAGGCTACTTTCACAACTATAGTGGTTTCTCTTCCTCTTTTTCTTCTTTAGCCGAATGTGGGAGCATATGTTGGTGTTCTCCTTTGCATTCCTTGACTGGGCAACAATGTCAAGTAATCCTTAACAGTGTGTCCAACCCTTTCATATCTTTCACAAACCTTTCCCAGTACATTAAACTTGTTTCTCAGTGGAATATGACTTCTTTCCACCTCAGATTGCCTCCTTTCTTTATAGAGTCTCCCCTTAGACTCTTGCCTCACACTTTTCTTTATTGTAGGTTGAATATATCAACAAGCATTAGCCTTGTGCCCATACATACCATAGCTCTAGCAAAAACCTACAAACATGGATTAACTTCTTTTACCAAGTTCATGTCTTCTTTCTTTAGCAACTGATGTGGCAGCCTTCTCACAATCTTTAATAGCTTATCTCCTTTGGATGGGAGTCTTCACCATATTTTTCCTAACCCATTTTAACTTGGATTGGTCTCGCTTCTTTATCACGTCATTGTGCTTGCTTTTGGGCATAAACACAATTTTCTTCTTTTCTTCTACCTTCTCACTTGGCTTTTCAATGTAGCCAAGTCTTTTCTTCCCCATGGAATGAGGTCTTTGATTGCTTAGACACTCATCCAACTTTCTAGTAGAATCCTCTTTGATGACATTTGCTGATAATGACTCTTCTTTCACTTCCATGGCCTCTATAAAGCTTTCTTTATGCTCCTTTAGCTCGAACTCAGCCTTGTGAAGTTTAGCTTGTAAAGTTATCATCTCTTGCTCTTGTGCAATCACCTTAGCACCAAGGTCTTCGTGTATCTTGCCTTGCTCTGCCTCAAGTATGCTCAACTCCTCAATTCTCTTCAAGCACTCCTTCTTTTTTGCTTCAAATTCCTTTACCTTCACCTAGAGATTAGATTCATCAGCAAAGGAATTTTCACCTAGTTTCTTAAGATGAATTACCTCTTTTTCCAGCTTGTTGTTTTTATGCAAACAAGCCCTCAACTCATTTTCAAGTTGCTCTAACTACTCATCCTTTTCCTCTTTTATTGATTTCTCCTCACTAAAAGATTCTTCATTATCATCTACTTGAGCGACCAGCACATCCTTTTGCAACCTCATCATCAGAATCATCATCACTTTCTTCTTTAGAATCTTCTTCCTCTAGCTTGCTCAAGAAATTTCTTCTTTTGGATCTGAAGAACTTCTTTTTCCCTTTAGCACCTGAATTTCTAGCTTTGGAGTAGTTGGATTGCTTTGCCTTCCTTCTTAAGACCGGCTCATCATCATCCTCACTTTTTGCTTCTTTTCTCTTTGGGAAATCCACAGCAAAGTGCCCAATTGCTCTATAACTAAAACACTTCAAGGGTAATTTTCCCTTGTACTTCCATTTTCCTTTCCTTAAGTTCCTGATGATGTATGCCATGACTTCATCTAGCTTAGTATCACCATCCTCTTCTTTAGAGCTACTGTCAGACTCCTTTTCTTGGTCTTTAATATTTAATTTCCTCATTGCCTTGAAAGCCAGCTCCTTCTCCACCTTAAACTTCTTTTCTTTCTTCATTGGGGCTATTCTTATTTCATAAGTCACCAATATGTTGTGCAGGTCATCTAAAGGCAGCCTATCCATATCTTTATCTTTTATGGAAGAGACTTTAGTGTTGTAAGCTTCCAACAAGGTTCTAAGTATTTTCCTTACTAAAGTAGCATTGTGGATCTCCTCTCCATAACCACTAATGGAGCACACAATTTCGTTGACTCTTATGAAGAATGCATCCACAGTCTCATCATTTTGCATCTTTATGTCTTCGAATTTGCTCCTCCAAATTTGTAACTTGGCTTCCTTTACAATCTTATCTCCTTCATAGATATTCTTCAATTTGTCTCAAATTTGCTTGGCTATGTTGCAACCCATCACCTTGGTGAAATCTTTATCGGATAGGGAGGCATATATATAAGGCATTTCTCTTTTTTCCATCACACTACAAGTTCTTCTTATTAGCCAATGTCATAGTATCACCTTCAGCAACAAGGATGAAGCCACTAACAGCAAACTTAAACATTTCAAGACTAAGGGACATCAGATATAGGAGCATTCTATTCTTCCATAACTAATAATTCTGTCCATCAAATGTAGGGATGCCCTTGCTATTGAGATTGTTCATGCTATACATGATCTCATGTAGCAGTAGAAATAAAAACTCACACAACAATGCATAACTTCACTTCAAAGCAGAAAAATTGGATCAACAAAGGAACTAGGCTCTAATACCACTTGATGAGGACCATTTTAGGTCTCACACTAAAAGAGGGTGTGCATCAGTGTGAGACATACTCTTTTTACAAATCGATCCAAATTTAAATTTGTGACTTGTTAGAGTCGATGATCTAATTTTTTATTTTTCTTCTTTATGTAAGCGTGACCATACGAATATAAATTAATGCGTAAGCACCTAAGTACACATGACAATTTTTATGTGGTTCACCCACAATGTGTGAGCTACATCCACAGTGTGATAGGATCACTCTTAAATCACACAATCCATTCTAGTTATCAAAGGATACAATTTGGTTGTGGAAGGATCACACCTTAACTACTTGTGGAAGGATCACTCCTTAACCACATATAATGATCACCCAACCACTCCAAGGGTATCCTACCCTTATTTAGCCAGTTTATCAAGAGTTTATAGTGAAACCTTTCTTGGAAATCGATCACTCAATGTGTATAATGGCCTGTTATCAGCGTGTGCTATGCCCGATGTTCCAATGCACTGTGCTTGCTATCCGTACTCTCTACGCCAACTATACACGCATTGTTTGCCCATTGTCTGTGCTCTCTGCGCCCGCTATCCACGCTCTCTATGCCTGCTGTCTGCGTGCACAGCAACTGCTGTCTGCACATGCTATTCCAGTTATCCGCACATGCTGTGTCTGCTGTCCGCGTGTGCTACTGCTGCTCGCACGCACTGCTGCTTTCCTCACGTGCTGCAGTAGTTTTCTCACACCGCTACTGCTCTCCCTATGTGTTATAGCTGTTTTCTCACACTGCTACTGCTCTCCCCGCATGCTATAGCTATTTTCTCACGCCATTGCTACTCTCCCTACGTATTGCTACTCTCCCCACATGCTGTAGCAGTTTTCTCATGCTGCTGCTGCTCTCCCAACGCATTGCAACTGTTTTCTCACGTTGCTACTACTATCCCCACGCATTGGTTGCTGGTGCAAGACCCTTCTGTTGCTACTCCACCACCTGTTAGCTGCTGCTCCACCTCTTGCTGGCAATTGCTCCTTCTTTCTTTCCCTTATTGGCCGACTCTCTCAATTTTCTACAGCACACCTCCTTCTTACAAGACATTTAATGGTATTTATAAAGATTGGTGTTAAGGCTATACGATCATCAATAGTCATCGTTAATTCCCACATATTGCTCAACAATTAATGACCAGATTTGATTCTTAAAAGTTATGGCCAATGGTCAAAATTGACTTCCTAAAATTTAGGGTCAACGGTCAACGATTAATCTTGACCCTTAAAATTTAGGGTCACGATCAACATTGACTCCTCAATGCTAGGGCTGACCTATCATTACTGGTTTTGCCCAATGACCTCTCTACATCTTAACAGCATTCAAAATATCACATCAACATATATAACCATGTGAGATGGTATTGACAACAAAGCCAACATTAGCCATCAAAGATGGGCTCAACAATCTCCCCCTTTTGATTTTTTGGCAACACATTAAATCTAACTATGCATAACATCCCCTACTGAAGTTCTCGACTTCTCCCTAGGATCTGCTAGTTTGTGATACTGAGAGGGGGTGAATCAATATCACCACAATTCGCAATTCGTAGGTAAGTGAACAACTTCAACCTATTCTTAAAAGCAAACTTTTTCTCAGATTCGATTAAGGTAGATCTATTGCTACCTACTAATCACAATAGTCTCCAAAGTCACCTTTCAGAAACCTTGCCTAATAGACAATACGGATATTCTTGTTTAGGTCTTCGTTTGGCTATGGGTTGGCTGATACTTTACCTGTGTTCACAACTCAATTCAAAACACAGAACGTAAAACAAATTAAGGACACACGAGATTTACGTGGTTCCATCAACATGATGTACATCCATGGTGGTAACCTCTGTTGAATTGAAAGGCTACTCCACTGCTGCTTAGAAGTTCACCGCAACGCTCTCTGACCTCTCTTCAAGAAATCTAGAAATACATTGAGTTCCTTTTGATGCTTCACCGAAGTTCTTCTCTACGTTGTATCACACAACTCCTACTTTCACCGTCTCACAGTCTCACCCATCTCCTGGTTTCACCATCTCACCGTTTCACGGCCTGCCCTCACGCTTCTAGTCTACTGTTGCACGTCTGTTGTTCTGCACCACAATTTTGGTTTTGCTGGTTTAAGTCACATGGCCTGCCTCACTGCCGTTGCACTTCTGTTGGCCTGCACCACTTTTTGGTTTTGCTGGTTCAAGTCACACGGCATACCTTACGCCTCACCTGGTCTCACACCTCATGGATACCAGGTCTGCTCTCCCCGTCGCTCGTTTCTGCTGTACCCCTGTCATACGCATGTTCTAGTTTGCTGGTCTCCTATTTCAGCTTCGTTGGTCTCCTTAGCTACATGGTTTTGCTGCACAGCTTCCCTGTTTGTTTTAGCTGCACTCCCCTGTTCGTTTCACGCTTTTGTTGCACTCCAGTCCATTTCACGGTTCCACTTAGCTCCCGTCCGTCTCATGGTTTCCAGGTCTGGTCTCTCTCGTTTCACGTCTCACGGCCTGGTCACCCATTTCTTCCAGGGGTGGTGCGTTTCTGGTTTTTGTTCTCACCTTACGTTTCTAGTTTTCTTCTCTTCTAGGGGTGATACGTTTCTGGTTTTTGCTCTCACCTCACATTTCTGGTTTTCTTCTCTTCCAAATTTCACACCTCACGCCTCACTTGTCTGTTTTTGGTTTTTCTTCTAGTTGGTGGTCTCCTTTCTTTTGCTCTCTCGTTTCTCTTCAACTTTGGCTCTCCCGGTTCTAGTTTTCACGTTGTCTCCCTCTTCTGGTCTATATCTGTGTCCTCTTCTTTGGTGTGTGTGTGTGTGTTTCTGCTCTTTCAATGGAGTCTCTCTCTCTCCCGGTGGTGTATGTCTGGTCTGGTATGGTCTGCTCTTCCGGTGGGTTTCTCTCTCTTATGGTGGTGGATGCCTCCTTTTATGGTTTGTATCCATTTAGCTCTCCCAGTGGTCTGGTTTTCACGTTGGCTCTCCCGTCACCTTCCTTAGCTGCCTTTCAGTCATCACCTATTTTCTCTCTTTTTCCCTTGTTTTGCCGTGCTGGTTTTCTCCTCCGGCCAATGGTGGCTCTTCTTTGGCTTGCCGTCCAGTCCCTCTTTGGCCGTTCACCACTTTCTCTCTCTCCCAAGGTTGGGTTTTTCTTTTTCTCCACCTTTTACTTGGCCGTATATCATTTTTCTCTCCTTCTCCTATTTGGCCGTTGGGTTTTTCTTTGTCGTGCTCCTCTTCTTTTTGCCATGCTGGTTGCCGAATGCTCAATTGCTGTGCTCCTCTTCTTTTTGTCGTGTATTCAATTGTGTTGGCCTTTCCTCTTGTGTTTTGTCGTGTATTCAATTGTGTTTGCCTTACCTTAGTTTTGTCTTCCAAGGTCTTTATATACTCTTTTTCATAAAACCCTAATAGGGCTTACTTGTAGTGAATTTACTTTCTTACCCTTCCATGTGGCTTTGACCTTCTTACCCTTCCATGTGGCTTTTACTTTCTTACCCCTCCATGTGGCTTTACTTTCTTGCACACTTAAACTTAGTTGACAACAATTACAACTCATACAAGGCTATGGGAACAACACCTACATATAGTCATTCATAACTCCCCCTGAACCATGCATCTCCCTTAACCTAGTTTAACTCCCCCTTTCTGCTTCTCCCCCTTAACATGTTCTCCCCCTTTTTATCAATACA
The DNA here is from genome assembly GCA_021533255.1 of Ceriops tagal. Classification (NCBI taxonomy): domain Eukaryota; kingdom Viridiplantae; phylum Streptophyta; class Magnoliopsida; order Malpighiales; family Rhizophoraceae; genus Ceriops; species Ceriops tagal. Next base: position 6,541,520 of record CM038605.1, on the reverse strand, counting down.
TACTCTCTTTGGATTTATACAAAATATCTCCCCCTTTGACAACAAATCCAAAGAAAAATAGAAGAGGGAGGGGGAGAGGGGTTAGAGAATACCTTAACCTTTAGGATGTGGCTGAATACTTAAGTTCAGCCTCTTTTGTCTAATATGTCCCAATCTTCCATACCATAACAAATTCTCATCTTTAGTGCTTATATATAATGTGTTTTTGCTTTTGGAAACTTGATATAAGTTTCCATTTGTTCTTTCACCCTTAGTAAAAACAACACCATCTTTTAATCTCTTTACTATGCAGCCACTATTGTTGAAAGTAACTTCATGTCCATTATCACACAACTTCTTCAATTTCAGCTTTTCTACACCAATTTCAGTAGCACCAATACCTTGAGTCTTTAAGGCACCATCATCGCCAAATTTAACTAACCCTCATCATATTTGGCTACTCCTATCAACATTTTGGAGTCTCCTATCATATGTGGAGAGCAGCTATTGTTTAGGATCTGTGACTTTTCTTTCTTGGAAGCTTTTAAGGCTACGTCTATATCCATAGATGTTTCTCTTCCTCTTCTTCTTCTTTGGTCAAATTGTGGAGCATGTATAGGTGTTCTCCTTTACATTTCTTGACCGAGCAACAATGGTTGGCTTGTTCTCCTTTGCATTCTTTGACCAAGCAGAAATGTCAAGTAGTGCTCAACAACGTGTCCAACTCTTTCACATCTTCCACAAATCTCTCCCAATAAATCAAACATGTTTCTTAATTGAATATGACTTCTGTCTACCTAAGATTGTCTCCTTCCTCAATAAAGTCTCCCCCTTGACTCTTGCCTCATATTTCTCTTCATTCTTGACCTATTACTCCAACACACATTTGCCTTGTGCCTATACTTACCACAGCTCTAACAAAATCCTTTGAACCTAGATTTATTTCTTTTACCAAGTTCATGTCTCCTTTCTTTAGCAATTGGTGTGGCAACCTTCTCTACATCTTTGATAGTTTGTCTCCTTTGAATGGGAGTCTCCATCACGTCTTTCCTAACCCATTTTAACTTGGGTTGGTCTCTCTTTTCCATCATGTCATTGTGCTTGCTTTCGAGCACAAACACAATCTTTTTCTTTTCTTCTACCTTCTCACTTGGCTTCTTAATAAAGCCAAGCCCTTTCTTTCCCATATAATTTAACTTTAACCTTTACTTGTCTATATGTGATGCACTTATCACAAACAGATTACGCATCATGCATCATATTAGACGAATAAAAATGCTCATGCAATATATCTAAAGCCTTTTACACACTATAGGATGCCATCAAACCAACCCTATGAATTTTCTTAACAAGCAACTCATGAATAGAACACATAGGCACACATAATTTCTCTCTTTTAAACAAAAATCTTTCATGCCTATAAAAATCACTAAACAAACAGTTATCATATGCATTAGATACTTAGTCAAAATAAGAATTGTTAGCATACAAATCCTTAAGCAATTTAAAACAAAGTTACTTAGTTTGTAAAGAAGCAATGCCTTTGTGTCTCTTTGGTTTCTTTAAGATTAGCTCTATAGGTAGGTCAATTTGGTATGCTAGTAATGGACATGAAGTCTATTTGGTGCTCAATTCCTCTTCAAGGAGGTAATCTATGGGGAATCTCTTCAAAAACTAAATCTTCAAACTCTTGTAATAAGAGAACAACCACACTAAGCAAAAAGGGGTTAAGGTCATTAGAAAAAAAATAAATATCCTTGTATATAAATACAAGTAGTTGCTACCTTGTAATCATAACACTCTTAATCTCATTTTTCCAAGCAAACACACTTACCCTCTTACTTTTCTCTCCAACTTTCCTCTCAGCATTACCCTTCCCATTTGAATTTTTCCCATTAACCTCACTTTCTTTCTTTTTCTTTGACCACTCAATCTCTTCCTTTTTCTTTTCTTCTTATTCTATCATTTGTTCTTTTCTTATTTTGTACTCTTTTGCTATCTTAATTTGATCTTCATATGCTTTAAAAGGTTTAAGATGAGTTAATACAACAATCTAATTTTTGATTGCAAAACCAGGCCGAGGGTTTGTGTAGGCTTTTTCTCGTCTCCGCTCGCTGAGTTAGCCGATGGACGAGTCATCACTGCAACTTGTTTTTGAAATCGGCCTTCATCTTGGCTGCCTGAATCGCTACAACAAGAATAGTCTCGTCAAATTCCTCCGAGTACGCTTATCATCGTTCTTCCCGTTGCATTGCATGAACCGACTCTTTCTTTCTTTTTTCTTTATTCTGTTGAATGTCATTCTTGTTCATGCTTGGTTTCTTGTTGCTTATTTGGTCACTACTGATTTCATTTTTCACCAGAAACTTGCAATTTCGTTTCTCGCTGCAGTCCATTTCTCGAGAGTATGGGACCACCAGGGAGATACTTATGTCCCTTAATTCCATTTCTAACAATTCTTCTCTTCTCGTCGACCAAGTTCTTGATGTTCCTCTTCGAGGTTAATTTTGAACTTCCTTAACTCTTCACTTTCTTTATGTTTTTTCCCATTTTTTTAATTTTAATTTTAATTTTTTCTTTCCCTTTTCAGTCTTTTTTTTTTTTTGTTCTTAAGGCAATCTTACATTGGCTTAATCAAATTAGAAGGAGGAAGTGATGTGCCTGTCCAATTTTTGGCGCTGGGCCCTCAATGAATTAACACAATGTAGTTTAGCAATTTATTGCTATAGTACATATGTTTGTAAAGCTTGTCTCGTAGAACTGTTGCGGCCAAGATTCCATTTTTTGTTGATACTCTATTTAATTCGTTCAGGCTTTTATTAGGGGACTCAACTCTGGTTTTGACCCTTTGTCTTTATTGGGGGTACCCCATTTTCTTTCACAAGAAGGGAGCCATGGTTGGGGGCCATGCCCCCAACAATTATTGAATTCTTACACGGGTCCCACGTTAATACTCACTTTCCACTGGACACTAGCGTATCGCCATCTTTTTCATGTGTGTTGTTGGTACATCCTTGACCCCTGCGCAAATGTTTAAATGGAACACTCACATGTCTTCCAACTTGTTTTGTGAGATTGTTATACAAAAATGGAAAAATTGTGTGTCGCAAGGAAAGAAAGCAAGAATACTGTTATCGGCCAATATAATCAGCATATTTTAGTTCTTTGAGTTTAATGTACTAATATATGCATAAAATGTAATTTCCCATGTTGATTCAGGAATAGTATTTCCCTTTTGAATGGTGCAAGTGGATTTCTCAATATCTAAAAAATTCTTGTTACAAAATTAGGTGGTCCCCTTGACTACGGGGAGCAATTTCGTTGACTATCAGTGTACCTCCCCAAAATTTGTCAGTTCTTGCAATTAATGCTTTCTTATACTTTTGCTAATTTCACAAGTATCAAGCTCTTTATGAATCGGTGATATCCATTAAACTTGACATTACAGTTTTTTTTT
>CM038605.1:6497238-6537984 GCA_021533255.1 Ceriops tagal | reverse complement strand
TTTTTTTTTAGCATTCTCTTATAAATTAATGACATTGTAATGTTGATTGCCAGGTTGCAATTCATCGGTAACAAATGTAGACTCACCAGATTACCCCTTACTTGTTGCTAATGGAACTTATGTCTTGGATGCAAGTGTGGTGCAGCAAACAACTGGACATAAGTGTATTACTCAGATGGCTTTCCATGTCCAAATATTTGCTCTTCATTTAATGGATTTCTTAAGGATTTGTATTGATTTCATGCAAAATTGTTCCTCTTTGTCACCATCCAGGTTACAATGTGAGCCATCTAGGCTTAATCCATCCAACTGGGCAACTTACCTTGCCATGCAATGTGCAAGAGTGCATAGTTTGTCCCTGAGCAACACCGCAACAACAAGCTATAGCAAAACCACTTGCACCTATGCCGGTTTCTCATTCAACCAAACAATTTTCACAACCCTTGCCACTAAATCCACTTATCCAGCCGTCAGTCCAATTTAGTGGAGATACCAAGCTTTGCATTTTCATTAGCATTCATTTTCAAATGGTGTTAGCCCGTTCATGTGCTTGAAAAGAGTAGAATCTCATATACTTGTGTGTTATTGTTGTTTTTGATGATATAAATAGCTCCTAGAAGTTATGCTCCAAGAATCAGTTCTAGTTGGGGCTCGCTTTTCATCTTCATTCACCTAATCCTGCTTTGTGCGTCTATTTTGTAGTATTTTATTTTGTTTTGGATTTTTCTATTTGTTTTCTTTTTATTTTTTTGGATTTTAGGCAAGGAAGGGGATGGGCATGGGGATGTGTTTGGGTGTTGTATGCACAAGTGTGTAATTGGAAATTTGCGATGTAGACAATTCCTTGTGAGCAGTTAATATTAGTCTAGGATTGCTTTGTCCCAATAGAAACTAAATTAGTCCATTTCCATCGGTTTCTATTCTAGCGGTAAGTGGTTGCTAATGTTTTTGTTTCTTGAAAATATTTCTTTGTTTGGCTTTTTGGGGCTAAATGGCACTAATGTTTTTGTTTCTTTAAAATATTTCTTTGTTTAGCTTATTGGGGCTAAATGGTGTTGACTTTGTTTCTTGGAGTCGATTATTTCTTGCAGACTAAGATGGTATGTTGCTCAATTTTCAGTGTGTAAGTTTTAGCAAATAGGTGATAAAAGCGCGCTCTCTATTTCACTCTCTATCACACACTCCTTTGTTTAAAGATTTGTTTCAATTATCTATAAATGGTTGGTTAATCATTTCTTTGTTCTATTCAAGTAATGGAACTTTCTTTTCTTTTGTTGGAATTGATATGCTATTATTAGATGTGTTTTTCAATTTTTATTCGTATATCTTATTGTGAATGGATACAGAGGGCTCACCCTAAATAACCAGAATTGCTGGTGCCTGCAAATCTCTTTTGACACTAAGGAGTCTGTTATCTAGAAGTATCAAGTCCTCTTTTTAAAAGCATTTTATATGGATACATGTGTTCCACTTACACTAGAAGCTCTGTTAGAAAAAGCCTTCACTATAATTTGTTCCTTTGTATCTACAGCAAGCCGCAACTGCTTTATCACAAGTTGAACAACCTTTGCTACCGGTTGCTTGACAAAAACTAGAAGCCACAAAGAAGCTAGAAGTTGGCTTGAAGCCCTTGTGGATATTTATTCTTAACCATGTGCTTCTTTGGCACATTGACAAAGGTGTCAAACTTTTGGTTGCCATCTGCATCAGTGAATTATTCCGGATATTGGCACCCAAGCCACCCTTTGAGGACAATTATCTGAGGGTAATGGTATTTTGTGCTTGATGTTATGTTATGTTATGCTTTGCATGTGGTTTGATGAGTATCCATTTCTTCTACTTTTCTATTATCATCCCTTGATAATCCAACTGACATAAGTCCTCTTAAATTGGAAGGACATATTTAACTTCTCCTTGGTGTGTTCTTGGCGCTTGCTAATACCACAAGCCCATACTTCTCCAAAAAGGTTAAAATATTGGATACTATTGCTCAATGTAAACATTGCATGATAATGTTGGACATTGAGTGCAGTGATTTGGTTCTTGAAATGTTCAATATTTTTTTCTCTGTTGTGAGGTTAGAAATGCTTTCTCCCCCTCTTTAGAAGTTTTCTGGTGCTTTTGGTGATTGTTATCTAAAATGAGACAAGCAAAACTAGTTTGCTTCTTGTTAGGTTGTTCTATGGCTTGGTATTCCTCTTTTTCCTTTTTCTTCCTATTTCATATTGGATCTTGTATTATTCCTCAAGAAAGGTTGGTTTTACCAACTTCAAGATATTATTATTTGCAACCAAGATTGTAAGGTACTAGAGATCCTCCTTGACATTAAGATATTTTTATCCAACAAATTGGACACTTGGATCCTGCAATTGTTATGTCTATGTGTTGAACTGAGGGAATTTCAGGACAACCTGTAGCATATTGTTACATATGGCTCTATTCAGTATGCTTGTCATTAGTTAGCTAATGTCCTTAAACGTTTGAGCTCTTTATTTGCTATGGATCTTTGCCCTTATGTTGATTATGATTGTACTTGGTTTGGTTTGCATTAGTTAATCCAAGCAAACCGATAATTTGAGTTTTACATTATAACTTGTTTAGTGTTTTGTGGACTACTTCTGTTTTTTCACTCTTTTTTTTTCTAAAAAAAAAAAGATAAGGATAGTAAAATTGTTTTATTCCTTTCTTGACAGAGAACATCACCAACAAAGTTTAATTAATGATATTTTATCTATCATGACACATCTCCTAAACGAAGAGGCTTCTTAGCAACTTTTAAACATGATTTTACAAAATCTTGCAAACAAAGGGGAGGTATATGTTTGAAAAAGTTTCTTATTAAAGTTCCTGGCTTCTCCTTAGGATCTACTAGTTTGTGATACTGAAAGCGAGGGTGAATCAGTATCACCACAATTTGCAGATATGTGAACAACTTCAACCTCTTCTTAAAAGTGAACTCTTTCTCAGACTCGACTAAGGTAGATCTATTGCTACCTACTAATCACAATAGTCCCCAAAGTCACCTTTCAGACACCTTGCCTAATAGACAATTCAGATGTTCTTGTTTAGGTCTTCGTTAGGTTATGGGTTGGTTGATACCTTAGCTGCGTTCACAACTTAATTCAAAACACAGAACGTAAAGCAAATTAAGGACACACGAGATTTACGTGGTTCCGTCAACATGACATACATCCACGGTGGTAGGGACTTTCCCTTACCGAGACTATCCATTATACTTGAGAATTCCAGTTATAATGGATGTCTTAATTCTCTACTCCTTTCACTATTGCAATTACTAAGCAAGTACAATACAAAGAGTGTCACTTACTGTGTCTACCCTTCTTCTAGCTTGTGTTGCCTCTATTGAGTTTAGTGGTTGCTTCACTGCCGCTTAGAAGTTCACCACAACACTCTCTAACCTCTCTTGAAGAAATCTGGAAATATGTTGAGTTCTTTCCGATGTTTCGTCGAAGTTCTTCTCTACGTTGTATCACATAACTCCTACTTTCACCATCTCACGATCTCACCCATCTCCTTGCCCCACAATCTCACTGTCTCATGACTTGCCTATCCGTTTCTCTCTCTCTTGCTGTCCAGCCGAATTTCTCTCTCTTACTGTCGGATTTCTCTCTTTTACTACCGGATTTCTCTCTCTTATTGTCTAGCCGTTTCAGCTCGGATCTGGTCTTACCCGTTCTCGATCTGGTCTCGTCTCACCCATTCCAGCTCAGATCTAGTCTTCTCGGTTCCCGATCTAGTCTCGTCTTACCTATTTCTCTCTCTTGCCGTGTCGTTCCCTTGCCAACCGTTGGTGTGCTGGTGGTCTGTCATCACGCACGGGTTTCTCTCTCTCTTTTCTGCTGACGGTCCCTTTTCGACGGTTCTCTCTTCTGCGATGTTCTGCCATTGCTCCCCTTTTCTGATTTTTGGTTGTTGTCTCCTCTTTTCGATTTTGGTCGTCATCTCTCTTTTCTAATTTTTGGTTGTCGTCTTTCTCTCTCTCGACAGGCTCCTGGTCTTCATTCAGCTTAGCCGTCGACCGTCTCCTCTTTCTCTCTCTCTCTCTCGACGGTTACACTATTCACGACAGCTACTGTTCACTCAACGGCTACACTATTCACTACGGCTGCTTCTTTTCTATTTTGTCATCCCCTGTTTTGTCGTTCGCTTGTCATCGATATGCTTTAGCCATATGTTGTGTTTTTCTGTTTTTTCTATTTGGCTGTCCACACACTTTTGTGTTTTGCCGCGTATTCAATTGTATTGGCCTTACCCTAATTTTGTCTTCCAAGGTCTTTATATGCTCTCTTCCATGAAACCCTAATAGGGCTTACATGGTGGATTTACGTTCTTGCCCCTCCAAGGCTTACGCGGAGGATTTACGTTCTTACCCTTCCATATGGATTTACCTTCTTGCCTTTCATGTGGCTTTACTTTCTTGCCCTTTCATGTGGCTTTACTTTCTTGTACACTTAAACCTAGTTGACAACAATTACAACCCATACAAAGCTATGAGAACAACACTTATCTATATCTTTATGACTTTTGTTGCAATTTTCTATTTTACAAATTGCTCATACTATTTCATTATTGAAGTTGGCAACTACAATGAAATTCTTTAGTAAGTTTTTGTGAGGTCAAATTCCTTGTAATTTGGGCTAAAATTTTCAGAGATTCATGATGGAGTAAATCATGTAGGAAAATAAATTACAGGTATATAGAATTTGTCTTTGCAATGAACATCTTTTTCACCTACATTAGAGAATGAATATGAAATTGTGTCGATGAATGTAATTTTTGGCTTTTAGATTTACCAGTTTGAACTTTTGGTATTGATGCTTCAGTCTGTCCTTGCATTGCTCCTCTTTGGTGAGGCCTAACAAATGTCAAGATCTCTAGTTGATTTGGAAACATGTAAGTATTTCATTCACTTATCATTAATTTACCATTTTTGTTGGTGGTATGGAACTCAATCTAGTTTGATTTTCCATTTTTTTTCCTCCTCATATCCTTCTGAGAATTCCAACTGACCTCATTTTCTTGCTTTTCTAGACAGGTTGCAACTTTTGTTGCTCCTTAGCATATTGTTTCTGTCATTCAAAATTGTGCAAAATTCCATAAGCCCTTGTCTATGGTTTTTAAACATCTTGTTCTCTAAACAAAGATTCTATTGAGAGTGAGCTCAAAGAATTCTACCATGATATCCTATTTAAAGTTTTTGAGTGTGCTCCCTAGATGCTTCTAGCTATCATCCCTAACTTGACCCAAGAATTACTGGTATGACAACTCTCTTAACTTTTTAGGGTCAATACTATCACAATAACCATTTGAATAGTATGCAATTCTTAGCTATCCTCCTACAACTTTTTTGTATTTTTTTCTTTTTTATTTAGTTTCTCAAGTGTAGTTTCAAGCATTCCTTTGCACTTGCAGTAAGTTATCCTTACAAAAGTTGAACTGTATCTCAATTTGTAGATTGATTTAGTTGATGTTCAAATAAAAGCTGTTAAGTTAATTGGAAAGCTCCTTGCACTGCCTGAATCCCACATTGCAAAAAATTATCAAAATCTTTTCATAGATGATATATCAACATTCATAAGGTCTTTTACAATTTTGAACTTGAAGAATGTTGGCTAATTGACCGACTATTATTGGTGCTTGTCTAAATAGGCATGAGTTCACCACTTGTGAAACTAAATGATTGCTTAGTTGTTATCTTGCCTGTTACTTTTTTCCTTATTTTTAGCCCCATTATTCTCCTGATTGATTCTTAGATGAATAATATTATTCAATATTTCATTCCCCATATATTGGTTAGTCGTACAAAGGGCCAACACATGCTGTCTTAATCCAATAATGAGGGCATTTGGTTGGTTGGGAAATGGGTTAGGAAAAGGTACATCTTGACCATTATTGGCATTAGTTACTTCTTGGCAACATGTATCCATGATAATCCAAATTTTTGTTTTCTTTTAAAAAATTTTCAGCTATACTTTGGTCCATATTAGCTTGTATATTTCGCATTGCAGTAATCTAGCCTCTATTGTTAGTAATATGCCTAAAGGAACATTCAAGAGCTTGGCAAAGAAAAGGAGCAAAGAGCTTCACAATGGAGTACTTCCTTCCCCTGGTAAACTTTTTGTAGTCATTTAATTAATCTTACTTTTCTGTTCTAGGTACTAAGAAATATCTTTTGAATAGTTATTACTTTATGAGTTACTATTGGAAATTTAAAATGAGCTGGTAATCTAGGGTATAATTAAGTTATTGTGAAAATTTAATTTTAGGACAACCCTTAATGGGCAGGATTGTCATTAAGTTCAAAAAGGCTTGTGTGGCCTAATCTTATGATCTTAATATTATTGGTTTTCTAGACCATTAAGAAACCAAAAGAATTAAAGCTAGACAAATAAAAGCTCTGACATTTTAAAGGGTCCAAATGGTTCTCTTAGTTCTAATTTTTTCTCTCTTGCTCGAGCCTTTTACTCTCCTCTACAGCTCAGCTCTCTCTCTCTCTCCTTCCTACTTTAAAACAAACACAAAGCACAAGTTTGCTACCTTAAAATAAACACTAATCAAATGTTGATAAGTATCTTGAAAAAGACAAAAGGAGATTCAACTAAGGAGGAATCTTCCTCCTAGTTTTTTCTATTGTTTATAAAGAAAGATAGCAATTGATCATTGCTCTTAAACTTTCTTTCTATGGTTGAAAGGCAATCCAAACTAGTCATATGAAAAGAAAAAGCAAACAATATTGTAAGAAATGCATCTTTGGTCAAATCACCATCATCTCTAATGTCGCTTATACCCATTCCATCTGTTCCAAGGTCATTATTGGAGTTGCAAATTTTGACCTCAAAGACATAAATAGATAGACCCATTCTAAAGTTGTATCCTTAATTTGTTGGGGCTTGCTTACTTTACTTTTTTCATTTTTATTTGTTCTTTTATGTTCAACAAATCCAACATTAATCATTAAAGATAGGCTCAACAATCTTCCCCTTTGGATTTGTTGGCAACACATTAAATCTAACAATGCACATATAATAATTGTCGACATTTACTGCTCCCCCTGCATTGTTATTCACAGCTCCCCCTAAAACATGTATATCTCTTGCTACTCCCCCTTTCTACTTCTCCCCCTTTATCCATCAAGATACTCCCCCTTTTTATGAGTATACACCTTCTTTAGATTTATGCAAAATATCTCCCCCTTTGACAATAAATCTAAAGAATAATAAAAGAAGGAAAGGGAGAGGGGTTAAAGAATACATTAGCCTTTAAGGATTGGCTGAATACTTAAGTTCATCCTCTTTTGTCCAAGATTTCTTAGTTTCCTATGCCACAACAAATTCTTACCATTGGTGTTCATGTAGCATGTGTTCTTGCTTCTGGAAACTTGGTATAAGTTTCCATTTATTGTTTCACCTTTAGAAAAGACAACAACATCTCTTAGTCTCTTTACTATGTAACCACTCTTGTTGAAAGTAAGTTCATGTCCATCATCATAAGGCTAGCTAACACTGATGAGATTGTATTTTAACCCTTCAACATAAAGCACTTTCTTTGATTTTAGCTTTTCTCTACCAATTTCAGCAACATCAATACCTTTAATCTTTAAGGCACCATCATTGCCAAATATGATTAATCCTCTATCATATTTTACTACTTCCTTAAACATCTTGAAATCTCCTGTCATATGTGAAGAGTAGATACTATCCAGAATCCATGGCTTTTCTTTCTTGGAAGCTTTTAAGGCTACTTTCACAACCATAGTCGTTTCTCTTCCTTTTTTTCTTCTTTAGCCGAATATGGGAGCATGTGTAGGTGTTCTCCTTTGCATTCCTTGATCGAGCAGCAATGTCAAGTAATCCTTAGCAGTGCGTCCAACCCTTTATCTTTCACAAACCTCTCCCAGTACATTAAACCTGTTTCCCAGTGGAATATGACTTCTTTCCACCTAAGACTACCTCCTTTCTTTATAGAGTCTCCCCTTAGACTCTTGCCTCACATGTTTCTTTATTATAGGTTGAGTATACCAACAAGCATTAGCCTTGTGCATATACTTACCATAGCTCTAGCAAAAACTGACAAACCTAGATTTACTTCTTTTACCAAGTTCATGTCTTCTTTCTTTTGTATAGACTACTGCATAATCCTATCATGGATGCTTTGACCAATGATGCATTTTCAAGTGGCCATACCTAACATGCTTTTCTCAAAGAACCATGTAATTTTAGTTTTCTTGCACTCTTTTGATGCTGCATTGTGAGATTAGGCTTATATAACTTCTGTTATTTGTTGATGTGATTGGTATTTTGTTTGCATGACACGTATTTTTCTCCTTTATTGAATTTTTAGCTTGAAGCATTTGCTTCAATTTGTAGACCATGTGATAGTCGTAAAATAATTTTGAGGTTTGGTTGTGTCACGTGCACAAAAGTAAGGTCCATCTATGATTATTGTTTGTTGGCTGCCCTTAGTGAATATATGCAAATATGTATCGTAGGAAACCAGCTCTAGAGAAGTGTAAGAGAGACTTAAAAAGCTATTTGTGAAAATGTCTGGATCTTTTCTAGATCCTTCAAAAGTAGAAAAGTCCTTTCATAAATTGAACCACATGAAAAAACAATAGAATCGTTAATGAACTGGAGCTATTATTGAATCAATGGACGATTTTTAAGGCTTAGACAACTAGAATGAATTTTTTTTCTTTTCAAATTAGTTGGGTGAAATTGTGACTCTTATTGTATTTATTGTTTAGAGATTACTATTTCTTGCATGGAGTGAACCTTGTTATCATGTTATGTAAGAGGCCTTGCATTCATCATCAAGGAGAAATCTTTAATTCTTGTGTTATCATTGAGAAATAAAATGGGAGAAGACAGAGACAGTTTGTCATGTAGGACAATGGTGATTGGGTTACTTTAAGCACTACTGCAACTGGGAGAAGTCTTTTCTGAGTTTCATTGGCACATTGCTTGCTACCCTTTACTTTAGTTTCTTGATGTTCAATCAATGCTCAGAAGTGCCAAAACTAAACTTATAATGAGCATTCTATGCTTGAAAAGGGATAAACCAGATACAAATTAATTGAGCAAGCCTTCTTGTATGGTGAGGAAGTTATTCTAACAAATAAGTAGCCCAAGCACACATAAATGATTGTCGTCAAGGTGGGTATCTATCAACACAATTCCCTTCACTACATTTTACATAATTTTTTTGTTGTGCTAAGATTGGAAACATGCTATTTATTGGATAAAAAATTTTGACATAAAAAAAATAAGGTATTTGACAAGCCTAAAATTGAACTAAAGGAGCTTAGTTTAGGCATCATGTATTACTTATTGTTTTTCCATTGCTCAAAGCTTTATTTTTGTGAATTCATGCCTTAGTAGTTCCGGTTAGGGTAGATGCAGGTTTGACATTTTTTTCATGTAGATATTTACCTTACCAATCAATCCAGATTTAACCTTTGTGACTTGTTAGAATCAATGATCCAATTTTTTTATTTTTCTTCTTTATGTGAGTTTGACTATATGAATATAAATTAATGTGCAAGCACCCAAGCACACATAACAATTTTTATGTGGTTCACTCGCAATGTGTGAGCTACGTCCACAATGTGATAGGATCACTCCTGAATCACACAATCCACTCTCGTTATCAAGGGATACAATTTGGTTGTGGAAGGATCACTCCTTAACTACTTATAATGATCTCTTGATCAAGGAGTTAATCTCCCAATCACTTCAAAGGTATCTCACCCTTATTTAGCCACTTTATCAAGAGTTTATAGTAAAACCTTTCTTGGAGAATGATCACTCAATGTGTACAGACTGCTAAAGTAGAATATGGATCTTCTCCTTCCTTCGCTACCGGTGTTGTCTCAGCCACTGCAGGCGCTGCACACGATGCTAATGCTGTCCGTACATGTTGCCATTGCTGTCCACATGTGCTGCCACTGCTATTCATGTGTGCTACTCCTACTGTTTGCACATGGTTCCGCTGCTATCTGTGTGTGCTGCTAATGCTGCCTATACGCGCTGCTGCTGCTGTCTGTGTGCGCTGCTAATGCTATCTGCGTACGCTGTTAATGCTGTCCGCACGTGTTGCTGCTACTGCCTGCACACACTTCGCATGCACTGCTTTTGCTGTTCACAAGCACAGTTACTGCTGTCTGCACACACTCCACACATGCTGCTTCTGTTGTCCACATGCACTATGGCTACTTACTGCTCACATTGTTCCTGCTATCCCCGCGCTGCTGCTGTCTGCTTGCCGCACTGCTACTATCAACCCACGGTGCTGCTATCTGCTCACGCCATTACAGCTATCCCCATACACTTCTCACAAGGCTGCTACTGTTCGTGCACACTGTAGCTGTTTTCATGTGTCATTGCTGTTGTCTGTTGGTGCACCACATGCTACTGCATGTTGGTTGCTAGTGCAGGACCCTTGTGCTACTGATCCACCTCCTGCTAGACTCACAGGCTACTGTTGCCTCCTTTTGGTTTGTCTTCCTTGGCTGCTTTATTGGTTTACTAGTGTAGCTGTTGCCTTGGCGATGGTTTGTTGGTGCGGCTGCTGCCTTGGTAAGGATTTATTAGTGCTAGCTGCTGCTTTGGTAAGGGTTTGCTGGTGCGGCTGCTATCTTGGTAGTGTTTTCTGGTGTCAATATATCCTCCTAGACATGCTGCTGGGGAAGGGAAGCTTCCTAGACATGCTACTGCTGCTGGTATACCCTCCTGGACATAGGATGTGTTGCTAGTGCTGGTACACCCTCCTAGACTTGTAAGGACGTCTGCAGCTTCTAGTCTGCTAGAAAGCCTTAAGGATGTGTTGGTCTAATGGTTAGCTACTACTGCCACCTTTGTGAAGGCTTACTGGTGTGGTGGCTATTTCCTCTTTTGCTGTTTACCTCTCTTTTTGGCTTTAGGTTTGCCATTCACCTCTCTTTGGCTAGCTCTCTCAATTTTCTGCAGCACACCCCCTTTTTGAAAGAGCATAGGGGTATTTATAAAGCTTTGAGATTAAGGCTACATGATCATCAATGGCCATCATTGATTCCCAAAGGTTGCCTTATAATCAACGGCCAGATTTAAGCCCTAAAATTTAGGGTCAATAGTCAACATCGACTTCCTAAAATTTAGGGTCAATGGTCAATGGTTAATGGTCAACGGTCAATCTTAACCCCTAAAATTTAGGGTCGTGGTCAACATAAACACCTCAACATCAGGGTTGACATGTCCTCACCAATTTTTCCCAATGACCTTTCTGCATCTCAATGGCATTTATAACCTTAAATCAACATATATAAACGTGCGAGATGGTGTTGACAACAAATCAACATTAACAATCAAAAATGGGCTCAACAATCTCCCTTGTTGGATTTGTTGGCAACACATTAAATCTAACAATGCACATATAACAATTGTCAACATTTACTGCTCCCCTTGCATTGTTATTCACAGCTCCCCCTAAAACATGCATCTCTCTTGCTACTCCCCCTTTCTACTTCTCCCCCTTAACAAGTTCTCCCCCTTTATCAATCAAGATACTCCCCCTTTTTATGAGTATACACCTTTTTTAGATTTATGCAAAATATCTCCCCCGTTGACAATAAATCTAAAAAATAATAGAAAAGGGAAGGGGAAAGGGGTTAGAGAATACATCAGCCTTTAAGGGTTGGCTGAATATTTAAGTTCATCCTCTTTTGTCCAAGATGTCTCAGTTTCTTATGCCATAACAAATTCTTATCTTTGGTGTTCATGTAACATATGTTCTTCCTTCTGGAAATATAGTATAAGTTTCCATTTATTCTTTCACCCTTAGTAAGGATAGCAACATCTCTTAGTCTCTTTACTATGCAGCCACTCTTGTTGAAAGTAAGTTCATGTATATCATCACAAGGTAGTTTTAACCCTTCAACATAAAGCACTTTCTCTGATTTCAACTTTTCTACACCGATTCCAGCTTTTCTACACCAATTTTAGCAGCACCAATACCTTTAATCTTTAAGGCACCATCATTGCCAAATATGATTAATCCTCCATCATATTTTACTACTTCCTTAAACATCTTGGAGTTTCCTATCATATGTGAAGAGCAGATACTATCTAAGATCCATGACTTTTCTTTCTTGGAAGCTTAAGGCTACTTCCACAACCATAGTCATTTCTTTTCCTCTTTTTCTTCTTTAGTCGAATGTGGGATCATGTGTAGGTGTTCTCCTTTAAATTCCTTGACTGGGTAGCAATGTCAAGCAATCCTTAGTAGTGTGTCTAACCCTTTCACATCTTTCACAAACCTCTCCCAATACATTAAACCCGTTTCTTAGTGGAATAGGACTTCTTTCCACCTAAGACTGCCTTCTTTCTTTATAAAGTCTCCCCTTAGACTCTTGCCTCACACTTTTCTTTATTGTAGGTCAAGTATACTGAAGTTCTCGACTTTTCCCTAGGATATACTAGTTTGTGATATTGAGAGGGGGGGTGAATTAGTATCACCACAATTCGCAATTCGCAGGTAAGTGAACAACTTTAACCTCTTCTTAAAAGCGAACTCTTTCTTAGATTTGACTAAGGTAGATCTATTGCTACCTACTAATCACAATAGTCCCCAAAGTCACCTTTCAGACACCTTGCCTAATAGACAATACGAATGTTCTTGTTTAGGTCTTCGTTAGGTTATGGGTTGGTTGATACTTTAGCTACGTTCACAACTCAATTCAAAACATAGAACGTAAAGCAAATTAAGGACACACGAGATTTATGTGGTTCTGTCAACGTGACGTACATCCACGGTGGTAGGGACTCTCCCTTACCGAGACTATCCACTATACTTGAGAATTCAGTTTACAATGGATGTCTTTAATTCTCTGCTCCTTTCACTATTGCAATTACTAAGCAAGTACAATACAAAGAGTGTCACTTACTATGTCTACCCTTCTTCTAACTTGTCTTGCCTCTGTTGAATTGAAAGGCAGCTCCACTGCTACTTAGAAATTCACTGTAATGCTCTCTAACCTTTCTTGAAGAAGTCTGAAAATACGTTGAGTTCTTTCAATGCTTCGCCAAATTCTTTTTGTAAGTTGTCTCACACAATTCCTGCTTTCACCATCTTACGGTCTCACCCGTCTCCTGTTTCACAGTCTTACTATTTCACGACTCACCTGTCCGTTTCTCTCTCTCTTGCTATACAACTGGATTTCTCTCTCCTACCGCCGGATTTCTCTCTCTTCCCGCCAAATTTCTCTCTCTTCGCCGGATTTCTCTCTCTTCACCGGATTTCACTTTTTCGTTCACCCACTTGGCCGGATTTCCTCCCTTTTCTGCCGGTGGTCTACTTTTCTTTGTCTTGTCGTCCAGCCTTCTTCGCCCATTCCCGATTTTTCTCCTGTCGACCGATTTCTCTATTTTTCCGACCGTCTGTTTCTCTCTCTTCCAACGTCTACCCGCCAGATCTCTCTCACTCGTTCCCAATCTGGTCTCATCTCGTTCCAATTCAGATCTGGTCTCCCTCACGACTCACTTTCCTCAGCCACCTTTCGGCCGTCTTACGTTCAACATTCAACCCCCCTTTGGCCGCCTCCTTCTCTCTCAACGTATTTGCCTTTTTGCTCGATTTTCCGACCGTCAATGGCTGTGTTTTCTCTCTCCTTCCCGTCGATGGCTCCAATTTGGCCGTCCTCTGTTTGCTGTTCTTCGTTCAGCCCCAACTTTCGGTGCCTCCTTCTTTCTCTCTCTCACGCTACTATTCATGATGGTACTGTTCACGACGGCACCTGTTCACTCGATTTGTCCGTTGGCTGCACTGTTTACGCTCTTCGTCCTTGCCGGTGGTGTTCTTCCGTGTAGGGTTTGGTATTCTCTTTGGTTGGTCGGTTGTCTAGGTTTTGCTGAATGCTCAATATTGCCGACTCCTTGTTCTTTGTCTTCCAAGACCATTATATACTCTACTCTATGAAACCCTAATAGGGCTTACGCAGTGAATTTACTTTCTTATCCTTCCATGTGGCTTTCCTTTCTTGCACACTTAAACCTAGTTGACAACAATTACAACCTATACAAGGCTGTAGGAACAACAATCTCCCCCTTTGTAATTGTTGACAACACTCATAACAAAAGCCACTATGCAGCAGTTTCAACTCCCCCTTTCTTAACAGCTCCCCCTGCACTGTTGCTTCTCTCCCCCTTTGCCAACCAATTACAAATTTGAAAAACTCGCAAAGTAGAGATGGAGGATTCACCTGATTTTCAGGCTTGAGGAGGCATTCGCACAGACAGACTCATTCTGTGCTTTTCAAACAGCTTTGTGGACAGAGATTTAGATAGATCTTATGTAGCCTCTTCAACAGATTTATGTTCAACTTGTGAGAGTAAAGCAGTAGCTCCCATAATTCTTCTTCTTGTTGTAACTCTTGCTGATGGGTCACCTGTGATATGATTTTCTTGATAAGCACTAGTCCACGTTTTCTTTGGCTTTCTTTCTTGCACAGTCTTAGTTGCAAGAGGATCTCTTTCTTCATCAATCACATACAAATTTCCAGCTGTTCTCTTCCCAGCTACAACAGTATTGCCTTCTTTACTCTTTACCTGGCAACCTGTTTTTGTGAATATTACCTTATGGTCTTCATTACATAGTTTGCTGACAGATGCTAGATTATATCTAAGTCCTTTTTGCAGAACATCTTTCAGCTTTCCTTTTCCAATGTTTACTGACCCTTGACGACTGATGTTGAGTGAATCATTATTGCCAAACTTGACTCTGCCTTCTCTTAACTTGTTTAGCTTTGACAATTTACTCTTGTCTCCCGTCATATGCGAAGTGCATCCACTATCAAGGATCCACTGCTTACCCTTGCAATCAACCTTTAGTGCAATTTCAGTTATATTAGCCACCTCCCTTTTTGCTCTATATTCCTTCTTTTGAACTGGCTGGAAGATAGCTTTCTCTTTTTTCTCAGCTTTGATTGCACCACTTGTTTTCACTGTGCCATTAAGCGCCTTCTCTTGCTCTAGGAGAAGTGTCATGCATCTCTTGGCATTATGGCCATCCTACCCGCACCTTTCACACTGTTCCAAGTCTGCCAATATAGCAAACTTGTTCTTTGAAACCATTGGTTTGGGCTTCCACCAACAATCCTTGTCAGTGTGTCCTTGACTTTTACAATATGTGCAAGAACTCATGATAGGTGTTCTCTTCTGGATTCTGTATTGTCTCCCCCTGTATGCAACATCGTGTCTTCTCAAGTTAGAGACATATACTGGCCTTCTCCACCAGCAGTTAATTGCCTTATGACCCCAAACTCCACAATAAAGGCAATGACCTTGAAACTGCCTCTTCTTGGGTCTTATCACAGCTTGTCTTCTTCTGTTCATCACTTGTTGTGTAGGTAACGTAGCTGGCTTCTTTGCTTGTGTGACTTTCATTTCAGTCACCTTCTTCTCCTTCTTCTGTTCAATCGTAGCCCTTTGCTGGCTAACTTTCTTTTCTTTCTGAGACGTACCAACTATGGGCTGCTGCTCTTTAACCACATCCATCATTTTTGGCCCTAGCTTTGGTTTGATAACTATCTTCTCTTCTTCAGTTATCTTTACTTGAGTCACAGCCTTCTCTTTCAACTTCTGTGGCAAAGTCTCATTCTTTTTTTCTCTTGCAGAACTTGTTTCTCCTACCACTTCAAACATCTGCAAGTTTTTCTCACTCTTATTGAGTTGTTGCTGAAGTCTCAAAAACTCCATCTCCATTTCTTTCATTGTTAAAGTCCTTGAGCCAAGCTCTATTGTAAGGTCTTCACATATTTTGATTTGTTCTTCAAATCTTCTCTTCAAGTCAATATTTTCAGCCCTTATTTCATCATTTTGACTTTCAGCTTCCTCAGACTTTGCTTCAACTTGTTTTATGTAAGCCTTCAACCTTTTTATAGTTCTACCCCTTCTGATTATCTCCTTTAAAGCTGCTTTTAGCTCAACTTCAAGATCTGGCTCTTCTTCATCAACCTCCTCTTCCTCTTCAGAGGTTGAGCTACCACCTTGTGCTGATGCCATAAAGACATGCTCATCTAATGAGTCTTCATCTTCCTCCTCATCAGCTTCTTTTATTTGACTCACATAGCTCTTAAATGAGCCTCTCTTCTTCTTCTGTGGGTTGGTAGTCTTCTTGTTGGACTTCTTTGATTTGAATGATGGTCTTCTCCATTTTGAATTCGGCTCATTATCACCATCCTCATCTTCATCATCAAGTTTCACTTTACACTGAGAAGCAAAGTGTCCAGTCTGCCCACACCGATAACATCTCAAGGCCAGTTGTCCTTTTCCCTTCTTAGACCCCTTTTGAATTTCCTTGTGAAATAAGCCAATACTTCACCTTCACTTTCTTCTTCATCCTTATCATCATCATCACTAGATGATTCTTCCTCTTCTTTTATCTTCAAGTGCTTCATAGCTTTGAAAGCTGCCTCCTTTGATATTGTCGTTGTTGCAGAGTTTTCAGTTGACTTTATCCTCATCTCATATGCAATGAAATTGCACTGGAGATCATGCAGAGACATAGAATTGAGATCTCTACTCTCCTCTATGGCTGCTACCTTTGAGGCAAACCTCTCAGGCAGAATTCTCAGAATTTTCTTCACAATAGATGAGTCCTTCTTGTTCTTCCCATGACTTCTAAGGTCGTTTACAGCATCAATAACCCTGGTGAAGAACTCTTGAACTATCTCATTCTTCTGCATTTTGAGAGATTCATATCTCTCCTTGAACACTTGAAGCTTAGCCTCCTTCATTCTGCCATCACCTTCATAAACTTCCTACAATCTGTCCCATATCTCCTTGGTAGATTTGCAGTCTATAACTTTAGCATACTCAACATCTGTCAATGCTGAAATGATGACATTTAAGGCCTTCCCATTTATCTCAAACTGCCTTAACTCCTTTGGGGTTGGGTCTTTACCTTTTTCTAGAGCCATAAAACCCTCCTGTACGCATTTCACCACGTTCATGCCCATGGTTGCAAATACCACTTGCATTCTTGCTTTCCACATATGGTAGTTGGTTCTGTTGAAGATTGGAACCTTCTTGCTATAAGTGGTGCTATTGCTGGTATCGACTTCCATTTCTCAATATGTTGAACAAGTCAAACTTCTAGATCCCTTCAAACTAGTACACCAAGCTGTTAAGCTTCAAACTGGTGAACCAGTGCTCTGATACCAATTGAAGTTCCCGACTTCTCCCTAGGATCTATTAGTTTGTGATACTTAGAGGGGGGTGAATCAGTATCACCACAATTCGCAATTCGCAGGTAAGTGAACAACTTCAACCTCTTCTTAAAAGCAAACTCTTTCTCAAACTCGACTAAGGTAGATCTATTACTACCTACTAATCACAATAGTCCCCAAAGTCACCTTTCAGACACCTTGCCTAATAAACAATACAGATGTCCTTGTTTAGGTCTTCGTTAGGTTATGGGTTGGCTGATACTTTAGCTGTGTTCACAACTCAATTCAAAACACAAAACGTAAAGCAAATTAAGGACACACGAGATTTACGTGGTTCCGTCAACGTGACGTACATCCATGGTGGTAGGGATTCTCCCTTACCGAGACTATCCACTATACTGGAGAATTCAGGTTACAATAGATGTGTTTAATTCTCTGCTCCTTTCACTATTGCAATTACTAAGCAAGTACAATACAAAGAGTGTCACTTACTGTGTCTACCCTTCTTCTAACTTGTCTTGCCTCTGTTGAATTGAAAGGCTGCTCCACTGCTGCTTAGAAGTTCACCGCAACGCTCTCTAACCTTTCTTGAAGAAGTTTGAAAATACGTTGAGTTCTTTCAATGCTTCGCCAAATTCCTTCTATAAGTTGTCTCACACAATTCCTACTTTCACCATCTTACGGTCTCACCCGTCTCCTGTTTCACAGCTCACCTGTCCGTTTCTCTCTCTCCTGCTGTCCAGCCGAATTTCTCTCTCCTACTGCCAAATTTCTCTCTCTTCCCGCCAGATTTCTCTCTCTTTGCTGGATTTCTCTCTCTTCACCGGATTTCACTTTTCTGTTCACCCACTTGGCCGAATTTCCAGACCATTTGTTTCTTTCTCTTCCAACGTCTAGCCGTCGGATCTCTCTCACCCATTCCCAATCTGGTCTCATCTCGTTCCAATTCGGATCTGGTCTCCCTTACGACTCACCTTCCTCAGCCACCTTTCGGCCGTCTTACGTTCAACGTTCAGCCCCCCTTCAACTGCCTCCTTCTCTCCTAACGTATTTGCCTTTTTGCTTGATTTTCCGACCGTCGATGGCTGTGTTTTCTCTCTCCTTCTCGTCGACGGCTCCAATTTGGCCGTCCTCTATTTGCTGTTCTTCGTTCAGCCCCAACTTTCGGTGTCTTCTTCTTTCTCTCTCTCGACACTACTGTTCACGAGGTTACTATTCATGATGGCTCCTGTTCACTCGATTCGTCCGTCGGCTGCACTGTTTACTCTCTTCGTCCTTGCCGGTGGTGTTCTTCCGTGTAGGGTTTGGTATTCTCTTTGGTTGGCTGGTTGTCTAGGTTTTGTTGAATGCTCAATATTGTCGACTCCTTGCTCTTTGTCTTCCAAGACCATTATATACTCTACTCTATGAAACCCTAATAGGGCTTACGCAGTGAATTTACTTTCTTACCCATGTGGCTTTCCTTTCTTGCACACTTAAACCTAGTTGACAACAATTACAACCCATATAAGGCTGTAGGAACAACATATACCAACAAGCATTAGCCTTGTGCCCATACTTACCACAGCTCTAGCAAAAACATACAAACCTGAATTTACTTCTTTTACCAAGTTCATGTCTTCTTTCTTTAGCAACTGGTGTGGCAGCCTTCTCATGATCTTTAATAGCTTATCTCCTTTGTATAGGAGTCTTCACCATATTTTTCCTAATCCATTTTAACTTAGATTGGTCTCGCTTCTCCATCATGTCATTATGCTTGCTTTTAGGCATAAACATAATTTTCTTCTTTTCTTCTACCTTCTCATTTGGCTTTTCAATGTAGCCAAGTCTTTTCGTCCCTATGGAATGAGGTCTTTGATTGATTAGACACTCATCCAACTTTCTGGTAAAATCCTCTTTGATGGCATTTGCTGATGAAGACTCTTCTTTCACTTCTATGGCCTCCATAAAGCCTTCTTTATGCTCCTTTAGCTCGAACTCAGCCTTGTGAAGTTTAGTTTGCAAAGTCAGCATCTCTTGCTCTTATGCAATCACCTTAGCACCAAGGTCTTCATGTATCTTGCCTTGCTCTGCCTCAAGTATGCTCAGCTCCTCAATTCTCTTCAAGCATTCCTTCTCTTTTGTTTTAAACTCCTTTACCTTCACCTAGAAATTAGATTCATCAACAGAAGAATTTTCACACAGTTTCTTAAGATGAATTACCTCTTTTCCAGCTTGTTGTTTTTATGCATACAAGGTCTCAACTCATTTTAAGTTACTCCAACAACTCATCCTCTTCCTCTTTTATTGATTTCTCCTCACTAGAAGATTCTTGATTATCATCTACTTGAGCAACCAGCACATTCTTTGCAGCCTCATTATCAAAATCATCATCACTTTCTTCTTTAGAAGCTTCTTCCCCTAACTTGCTTAGGAAATTTTTTCTTTTGGATCTGAAGAACTTCTTTTTCCCTTTGGCACCTGAATTTCTAGCTTTGGAGTAGCTGGATTGCTTTGTCTTCCTCCTTAGGATCTGCTCATCATCATCCTCACTATTTGCTTCTCTTCTTTTTGGGTAATCCACAGCAAAGTGCCCAATTGCTCCACAGCTAAAGCACTTCAAGGATAATTTTCCCTTGCACTTCCCTTTTCCTTTCCTTAAATTCCTAATGATGTATGCCATGACTTCATCCAACTTAGTATCACCATCCTCTTCTTCAAAGCTATGGTCAGACTCCTTTTCTTGGTCTTTAATGTTTAATTTCCTTATTGCCTTGAAAGCCAGCTCCTTCTCCACCTTAAACTTCTTTTCTTTCTTCATTGGGGCTATTCTCATTTTATAAGCCATTAATATGCTGTGCAGGTCATCTAAGGGCAGTTTATCTATATCTCTATCTTCTATGGAAAAGACTTTGGTGTTGTAAGCTTCCAGTAAGGTTCTAAGTATTTTCCTTACTAAAGTAGCATTGTGGATCTCCTATCCATAACCTTTGATAGAGCACACAATTTCGTTGACTCTTATGAAGAATGCATCCATAATCTCATCATTTTGCATCTTCATGTCTTCGAATTTGCTCTTTCAAATTTGTAGCTTGGCTTCCTTTACAATCTTATCTCCTTCACAGATATTCTTCAATTTGCCCCAGATTTGCTTGGCTGTGTTGCACCCCATCACCTTAGTGAATTCTTTATCAAACAGGGAGGCATATAAGGCATTTCTCGCCTTTCCATCATACTCTAGGTTATTCTTATTAGCCAGCGTCAAGGATGAAGCCACTAACAGTAGACTTAAACATTTCAAGACTAAGGGACATCAGATATGAGAGCATTCTATTCTTCCATAATTGATAATTTTGTCCATCAAATGTAGGGATGCCTTTGCTATCGACACTGTTCATGCTATCCATGATCTTAAGTAGTAGTAGAAATAAAAACTCACACAGCAATGCATAACTTCACTTCAAAGCAGAAAAATTGGATCAATAAAGGAACCAGGCTCTAATACCACTTGATGAGGACCATTTTAGGTCTCACACACAAAGGGGGGTGAATCAGTGTGAGACATACTCTTTTTACAAATCGATCCAGATTTAACATCTGCAACTTAATAGAGTTGATGATCCAATTTTTTATTTGTCTTCCTTATGTGAGCACGACCGCATGAATATAAATTAATGCATAAGCACCCAAGCACACATGATAATTTTTACATGGTTCACCCACAATGTGTGAGCTATGTCCACAGTATGATAGGATCACTCTTAAATCACACAATTCATTCTTGTTATCAAGGGATACAATTTAGTTGTGGAAGGATCTCTCCTTAACCACATATAATGATCTCCTGATCACTCTAAGGGTATCCCACCCTTATTTAGTCAGTTTATCAAGAGTTTATATTAAAACCTTTCCTGGAAAATGATCACTCAATGTGTACAGACTGCTAGAGCAGAATATGGATCTTCTCCTTCCTTTGCTGTCGGTGTTGTCTTACCTGCTACCAGTGCTGCATGTGAAGCTAATGCTATTTGCACACGCTATTCATACTACTATCTACTATCTTCTCCTTTATCAGTGTATGGCTTTAGTCAGATTCATTTCATTATCCATTTGTGTAATGCTATTCGTACTTGCTGCTTTTATAAGATTTAAAGCTTGTGTTCATATTGGAATATGGAGATAGAATCGCAATATTTAATTAATGTTCCTATTTTATTCCTATTTTGGGGGCCAATTTTAGTTCTTGCTTAACTTAGAGTTTGGAACCCCCATTTTTCTGCCTTTTTTTAACAAATTTCCAATGTTAATAGAGATGGTTAGAAATGAGTCCATTACTAATTGTAGTTTTGACCTTTGGTTGGAAAGTTGAAGTTTGAGCATCTACCACAAAATTAGATGGTATATGTGAGAAATCTAAGTTAGATTTGTCATGCTTTTACTTATTATATTTTGGTTACATTAGTTTTTTAATGGTGCTTTCTTATAAGGAGCTATATTTTGGCTTATTTTCACGCTCTACATGTTCCACTTGCATGCTCGCCATTGTTAATAAGACTTTATTCCTAGAATGTAAAGAGTTCCTTATTTTGAGTGTTTATCTAACTTTATATGCTTTCCCTATCTTATTCATTTAGGAACTTGTGGATTCTTTACACAATGGGAGGAATATTCCAACCATCTTGTAATCCTTGGGTTGTATTGGACAACATTGCGTCTTAGTGTTTAAAACTCATTATGATGAGATCAATTCATTTGTGTTAGAAACTATCTTTCAAGCAAGCGAAGCAAGTTGTAGTGCATTTATCATTGTGATGAGGACTGTCGTAGGTCTCATATTGAGAGGAGGGTGAATCAGTGTGAGATATCCTCTTTTTACAAATCGATCTAGATTTAATCTCTGTGGCTTGTTAGAGCCGATGATCAAATTTTTATCTTTCTCCTTTATGTGAGCGTGACCATACGAATATAAATCAATGTACAACTACCCAAGCACACATGACAATTTTTACGTGGTTCACCATAATGTGTGAGCTACATCAACAGTGTGATAAGATTCCTCTTAAATCACACAATCCACTCTTATTATCAAAGGATGCAGTTTGGTTGTGGAAAGATCACTCCTTAACCACTTGTAGAAGGAATACTCCTTAACCACTTACAACGATCTCCCGATCAAGGAGTTGATTTCCCAATTACTTTATGGGTATCCAACCTTGTTTTTCAATAAATCCATCAAGAGTTTATGGAAAAACCTTTCTTGGAGAATGATCACTCAATGTGTATAGATTGTTGTAGCAGAATACAGATCTTCTCCTTCCTTTGCTACCGGTGTTGTCTCACCCCATACCGGTGTTGCCTCACTTGTTGCCTTGCAGGATCTCTCCTCTAATGTTGGGCACGTTTTCTCCTCGGCTACCGCAAGCTATCAGGCACGCTTTCTCCTCTTGCTACTACAATCTGCCGGACTTGCTACCAGGCACTTTTTCTCCTCGACTACTGCTTGCTGCTAGGCACGCTTTCCCCTCAGCTACTGCAAGCTGTTGGACTTGCTGTTGGGTACGTCTCCTCCTCTTGCTACTACAAGCTACCGGACCTGCTGCTACTGCTGCATACACATGTTGCTATCACTACTTGCACATTCTGTTATCGCTACCTTTATGCACTGCTATTGCTATCCATATACGCTACTATTGCTATTTGCACGTACACAGGCTGCTATCGCTGTTCACACACACTGCTAATACTGTCTGTATGCACTGCTGCTGCTATTTGCACGTGTTGCTAATGCTGTCAATGCTGTTCGTACACACCGCCGCTGTTGCCCGCGTGTGTTGCTAATACCATCCACACGTGCAGCCGCTGTTGTCCACACGCGCTGCACCTGCTGTCAGCACACGCTTTGTTAATGCTCTTCGTACATTCTGCCGAGTCTGTCCATTGTTGTCTGCATGCGCTATTAATGCTGTCTACGCTCTCTACGCCTGCTGTCCATGTGCTTTGTGCCTGCTGTCCATGTGCACTAACCCTACTGTCCTCGCACGGTGCGCCTGCTATTTGCACTCTTTGTGCCTGCTGTCAGTGCTCTCTACGCCTGTTGTTCGCATGCGTTGTGCTTGTTGTCCCCGCACGCTGCCCCTACTGTCTGCTCTCACTCCACCTGCTGTCAGCCCTCTTTGTGCCTGCTGTTAGTGCGTGCTGTGTCTGCTGTTCCCATGCACTGCACCTGCTATCCACACTCTCAGTGCCCGTTGTCCACGCTCTCTGTGCTTGCTGTCTGCACACACTGTAACTGCTGTGCGCACACACTGTTTCTATATCCGCACGTGCTGTGTCTGCTATCCATGTGTGCTACTGCTGCTATCCACACGCACTGCTACTTTCCTCATGTGCTGCAGCAGTTTTCTCGTGCCAATGCTGCTCTCCCCGTGCATTACAGCTGTTTTCTCGCACTGCTACTGCTCTCCCTGTGCATTGTAGCTGTTTTCTCATGCCACTGCTGCTCTCCCCATGCACTGCAGCAGATTTCTCACACCGCTATATTGCTCTGGCCACATGCTGTAGGAGTTTTCTCGTGCCGCTGCTGCCTTCCCTGCACATTGCAGCTGTTTTCTCGTGCCACTGCTGCTCTCCCTATGCATTGCAGCTGTTTTCTCATGCCACTACTACTATCCCCGTGCATTGGTTGCTGGTGCAGGACCCTTCTATTGCTGCTCCACCACCTACCGACTACCGCTCCACCTCTTGCTCGCAGCTGCTCCTTCTTTCTCTCTTTGGCCAACTCTCTCGATTTTCTGCAGCACACCTCCTTCTTGCAAGACGTCTAAGGGTATTTATAGAGCCTTGGTATTAGGGCTATACGATCATCAATGGTCATCATTAATTCCCACATGTTGCTTGACAATTAACGACCGGATTTGATTCTTAAAATTTATGGTCAATGGTCAATATTGACTTTCTAAAATTTAGGGTCAACAGTTAACGGTCAACGATTAATCTTGACGCTTAAAACTTAGGGTCATAATAAACATTAACTCCTTAATGTTAAGGTTGACCTGTCATCACCGGTTTTGCCCAATGACCTCTTTGCATCTTAACAGCATTCAAAATATCAAATCAACATATATAACCATGTGAGATAGTGTTGACAACAAATCCAACATTAGCCATCAAAGATGGGCTCAACAATCCCCTCCTTTGGATTTGTTGGCAACACATTAAATCTAACCATGCACAACATCCCTTGCACATAGTCATTCATAGCTCCCCTTGAACCATACATCTCCCTTAACCTGGTTTAACTCCCCTTTTTTGCTTCTCCCCTTTGACATGTTCTCCCCCTTTTTATCAATACATACTCTCTTTGGATTTATGCAAAATATCTCCCCCTTTGACAATAAATCCAAAGAAAAATAGAAGAGGGAAAGGGATAGGGGTTAGAGAATACCTCAGCCTTTAGGGTGTAGCTGAATACTTAAGTTCAGCCTCTTTTGTCCAAGATCCCCCAATCTTCCATAACGTAACAAATTTTTATCTTTAGTGCTCATATAGCATGTGTTTTTGCTTGTGGAAACTTGCTATAAGTTTCCATTTATTCTTTTACCTTTAGTAAGAACAATACTATCTTTTAATCTCTTTACTGTGCAGCCACTCTTGTTGAAAGTAACTTCATATCCATTATCACATAAATGGTTAATGCTAATAAGATTGTGTTTTAACCCTTCAATATAAAGTACTTTCTTCGATTTCAACTTTTCTGCACCAATTTCAGCAGCACCAATGCCTTGAATCTTTAAGGCACAATCATTGCAAAATTTAACTAACCCTCCATCATATTTGACTACTCCCATCAACATCTTAGAGTCTTCTGTCATGTGTGAAGAGCAGCCACTGTCTAGGATCCATGACTTTTCTTTCTTGGAAGCTTTTAAGGCTACTTCCACAACCGTAGACGTTTCTCTTCCTCTTCTTTTTCTTTGGTCAAATTGTGGAGCTTGTATAGGTGTTCTCCTTTGCATTCCTTGACCGAGCAACAATGGTTGGCTTATTCTCCTTTGCATTCTTTGACCAAGCAGCAATGTCAAGTAGTCCTTAGTAGAACGTCCAACTCTTTCACATCTTCCACAAATCTCTCCCAATAAATCAAACATGTTTCTCAATGGAATATGACTTCTGTCTACCTGAGATTGTCTCCTTTCTCAACTATAGGGCACCATCAAACCAACCTTATGAGTTTTCTTAACAAGCAACTCATGAATAGAACACATAGGCACACATAATTTCTCTCTTTTAAACAAAACTCTTTCCTACCTATAAAAATCACTAAATGAACAGTTATCATATGCATTAGATACTTGGTCAAAATCAAAATCATTAGCATACAAATCCTTAAGCAATTTAAAACAAAGTAACTTGGTTTGTAAAGAAGTAAGCAATGCCTTTGTATCTCTTTGGTTTCTTTAAGATTAGCTCTATAGATAGGTCGGTTTGGTATGCCAGTAATGGGCATGAAGTTTATTTGATGCTCAATTCCTCTTCAAGGAGGTAATCTCTAGGGAATCTCTTCAAAAAATATATTTTCAAACTCTTGTAATAAGAGAACAACCACACTAGGCAAAGAGGGGTTAAAGTCATTAGACAAAAAATAAACATCCTTGTACATAAATACAAGTAGTTGCTACCTTGTAATCATAACACTCTTAATCTCATTTTTCCAAGCAAACACACTTATCCTCTTACTTTTCTCTCTAACTTTTCTCTTAGCATTACCCTTCCTATTTGAATTTTCCCCATTTACCTCACTTTCTTTCTTTTTCTTTGACCTCTCACTCTCTTCCTTTTTCTTTTCTTCTTATTCTATCATTTGTTCTTTTCTTATTTTGTACTCTTTTGCTATCTTAATCTGATTTTCATATGCATCAAAAGGTTTAAGATGAGTTAATACAGCAATCTGATTTTTAATTACAAAAGAATATTTATTCTTATAATCATCATGAGTAACCTTACTATCAAACTACCATGATCAACCAAGAAATATATAACAAGCTTGCATTGGTGGCACATCACAAAGAACCTCATCCTTGTAATTACCAATAGAAAAGGGAACTAAAACTTGCTTGATTACTTGATTTTCTCCACAATCATTCAACCATTTCAACTATACAGCTTAGGATGCTTAAGGGTATCTAGATTCAGCTTATCTACCAACAAAGCATTAATAACATTAGTACAACTTTCATTATGAATAATCATGTTACATACCTTGTCTTTAACATGGTATCTTACATGAAAAATATACTCATATTGCTTCTCATCATTATCATCCTTAGGCCAAATACTTAGTGCATGCCTTATAATCAACATATCTCCATGAATGGGTTCTTTAACCTTAACATCAAAACAATACTCTGATGGTGGCATGTCATTATCACTTGAACTAATACTTTTTATTTTACTATTTTTTAACATGATTATATGTTGAACCCATCTTTGATAGCTAATGTTGGACTTGTTGTCAACACTATCTTACATGGTTGTATGTGTTGATTTAATGTTATGAATGCTGTTGAGATACAAAGAGGCCATTGGGCAAAATTGGTGATGGCAAGTCAACCCTGAAGTTGATGAGTCAATATTGACCATGACTCTAAATTTTAGAGGTTAAAGCTGCCTGTTGACCCTTGACCATTGACCTAAATTTTAGGAAGTCAATGTTGACCATTGATCCTAAATTTTAGGAATCAAATCTCGCTGTTAATTGTAGGGCAACCTTTGGGAATCAACGATGATCGTTGATGATTGTATAACCCTAATCTCAAGGCTCTATAAATAACCCCATGCACCTTACAAGATAATAGGGTGCTACAGATTTTTGAAGAGAGAACAGCAAACCTAAAGGCAGCCACAAGGAGAGGTAAATAGCAAAGAGAAAGGCAACCAAAGAGAGCGGCAATGAGCCACACCAAAAGAGGGTGCAGCAACTAGCCACACTAGAGGAGAGGTACAGTAGCTGGCCATACCAAAGGAGGGTATAGCAACCAGCCACACCAAAGAGAGGAGCAGCCAAAAAACCAAACCAAAGGAAAGGAGTAGCTAGAAAACTAAACTAATCAAGGAGGGTGCAGCAGCCAACAGCCACACCAAACTAGCACTGGTAGGTGTTCTAGTGCACCAGTAGCACAACTAATAGGCATTCCCACAACTAGTAGCACAACGAACAGGCATTCCCTACACCAGTAGCATGTTTAACAACCTACATTCCCAAAAATTATAGTAAGTTTAATAGGCAATCCTAGCAATTGCAGCACCAATAAAAAGTCCAATAGGCGGTCCCAGAAATTGTAGCACATCCAGTAAGCAATCACAATGATAGCAGCACATTGGACAATAGTAGCAGCCTGTGCTCATGCAAGCAGCAGTAGAATGTATAGGCAATGATAGTAGCCCATGCATGTGTTGACAGCAATAGCAGAACACACAGGCAGAGATAACAACCCTTGCACATGTAGGTAGCGACAACAAAATATGCAAGCAGTAATGGTAGAATGTGTAGGCAGTGATAATAGCTTGTGCATGTGCAGGCAGTGATAGCAAAACGTGCAAGCAACAATAGTAGCCTGTGCATAGGTAGGCAGTGATAGCAAAACATGCATGCAGCAATAATAGAATGTGCAGGCAGCGATAATAGCGCGTATATATGTAGGCAGTGATAGTAGCACATGTAAGCAACAATAGTAGCAGGTCCAGCAACAGAGAAAAAGATGTGTCTGAGTTTAGTAGCTTGCACTGGCAAAGGAGACAACTTGCCAAGGTATTAGGTGAGACAACACCGACAGTAAAGGAAGGAGAAGATCCGTGTTCTATACTAGCAGTATATGCATATTAAGTGATTATTCTCCAAGAAACTTTTCATTATAAACTCTTGATAAACTTGTTGAAAAAGGGTGGGATACCCTTAAAGTGATCGGGAGATCAACTTCTTAATCGGGAGATCATTATAAGTGGTTAAGGAGTAATCCTTCCACAAGTGGTTAAGGAGTGATCCTTCCACAACATTATTATATCCCTTGATAACAAGAGTGGATTGTGTGATTTAAGAGTGATCCTATTACACCGTGGACGTATCTCATACATTGTAGGTGAACCACGTAAAAATTGGTGTGTGTTCTTGGGTGCTTACATTTGATTAATATTTGTATGTCTGCTCTCACATAAAGGAGAAAGATAAAAATTGGATCATTGGCTTTAATAAGTCACGAAGGTTAAATTTGAAAAGATTTATAAAATGTGAGCATCTCACACTAATTCACCCCCCTCTCAGTGTGAAACCTAAGAAGGCCCTCATCAAGTAGTATCAGAACTAATTCCTCTATTGATCCAATTTACTTGCTTTGATTCAAAGTTGTTCGTGGTTGTTGTGAATTCTTATCTTTACTACTAATTGAGATCATGGATAGCATGAATAGTATTAACAACAAGGGCATCCCTACTTTTGATGGACAGAATTATTAATTATGGAAGAATAGAATGCTCTCATATCTGATGTGCCTTGGCATTGATGTGTTTGAGTTTGTTGTTAGTGGCTTCATCCTAATTGCTAAAGGTGATGCTATGACACCTGTTGATAAGAAGAATTTGGAGTGTGATGGAAAGGCGAGAAATGCCTTATATGCCTCCTTATCAAATAAATAATTCACCAAAGTGATAGGGTGTAACATTGTAAAGCAAATTTGGAACAAATTAAAGAATATTTATGAAAGAGACAAGGTTGTGAAGGAAGCCAAGTTACAAATTTGGAGGAGCAAATTTAAAATCATAAAGATGCAGAATGATGAGTCTGTGGAAGCCTTCTTCATAAGAGTCAATGAAATTGTGTACTCTATTATAGGCTATAAAGAGGAGATCAATGATGTCACTGTGGTAAGGAAAATACTCAGAACCTTGTCAGAAACTTACAATGCCAAAGTCTTTTCCATAGAAGATAGAGATCTAGATAGGCTGCCCTTAGATGATTTGCACAGCATATTGGTGGCTCATGAAATGAGGACAGCCCCAATGAAAAAAGAAAAGAAGTCTAAGGTGGCGAAAGAGCTAACCTTCAAGGCAATGAAAAAATTAAAGATTAAAGACTAAGAAGAAGAATTTGACAACAACTCTAGAGAAGAAGATGGTGATATTGAACTGGATGAAGTCATGGCATATATTAACAAAAATATGAGAAAAGGAAAAGGGAAGTACAAGGGAAAACTACCCTTGATGTGCATTAGCTGTAGGGACATATGGCACTTTGTCGTGGACTACCCAAAGAGAATAGGAGTAGACAGTGATGATGATGATAAGCTGGCCCCAAGATGGAGAACAAAGCAATCCAGTTATTTTAAAGCTAAAAATTCAAGTGCTAAAGGGAAAAGGCAATTCTTCAAATCCAAAAGAAGAAATTTTCTGAGCAAGCTGAATGAAGAAGATTCAGAAGAAGAAATTGATGATGATTCCAATAAGGAGGCTGTAAAAGAAGTGCTATTACTTAAGTAGATGATGATTAAGAATCTTCAAGTGATAGGGAATCAATAAAAGAGGAAGAGGATGAGTTGGTGCAACAACTTGACAATAAGTTGAGAGCTTGTTTGCACAAAAATAGCAAGCTGAAAAAGGAGGTAAAACATCTCAAGAAGCTGTATGAAAATTCTGCTATTGATGAATGTAATCTCTAGGTGAAAGAAAAGGAGTTTAAAGCAAAAGAAGAGGAGTACTTGAAGAGGATTGAGGAGCTGGTTGTACTTGAGGTAGAGAAAGGCAAGATACACGAAGATCTTAGCACTAAGGTGATTGCTCAACAGCAAGAGGTGCTGATTTTGCAAGCCAAGCTCCACAAAGTTGAGTCTGAATTGAGGAAGCATAAAGAAAGCTTTATGTAGGCCATAAAAGTGAAAAGATAGTCATCTTTAGTAAATTCCATCAAGGAGGAGTCCACTAGAAAGTTGGATGAGTGTCTAAGTAATCAAAGACCTTATTCTATGGGAAAGAAAAGTCTTAGCTATATTGAAAAGCCAAGTGAGAAGGTAGAAGAAAAGAAGAAATTTGTGTTTATACTTGAAAGCAAACATAATGTTGTGATGGAGAAGCAAAACTAACCCAAGCTAAAATGGATTAGCAAAGATGCGGTGAAGACTCCTATCTAAAGGAGACAAGCTATCAAAGATGGAGAAAAGGGTGCCATAACAATTGCTGAAGATAGGAGACATGAACTTGGCAAAAGAAGAAAATTTAGATTTGAAGGATTTTGCTGTAACTATGGTAAATATAGGTATAAGGCTAAGGTGTGCTGTAATCCTCAGCCTATAAGGAAGAGGAATGTGAGGCAAGAGTCTAGGGGGAGACTCTATCTAAAATGGAGACAATCTCAGGTGAAAAAATGCCAGATTCCACTAAGAAATAGTCTTAATTTGCTGGGAGAGATATGTGGAAAGTGTGAAAAGGTTGGACACACTGCTGGGGATTGCTTGACATTGCTGCCTGGTCAAATAGTGCAAAGAAGAACACTTACACGTGCTCCATATTCAGCCAAAGAAGAAGAGGAAGAGAAATGTCTATGGTGGTGAAAGTAGCCTTGAAAGCTTCTAAGAAAGAAAAGCCATGGATCTTGGACAGTGGTTGCTCTTCACACATGATAGGAGACTCAAAGATGTTAAAGGAAGTAGCAAAATATGATAGAGGATCAATCAAATTTGGCAATAATGGTGCCTTAAAGATTCAAGGTATCAATGTTGTTGAAATTGGTGCAGAAAAACTGAAATCAAAGAAAGTATTTTATGTTGAAGGGCTAAAACACAATCTTATCAATGTTAGCTAGCTTTATGATGATGGATATGAAGTTACTTTCAACAAGAGTAACTACACGGTAAAGAGATTAAAAGATGGTGCTATTTTACTAAGGGTGAAAAAACAAATGGAAACTTGTACCAAGTTTCCAGAAGCAAAAACATATGCTTCATAAACACCAAAAATGAGAACTTGTTATGGCATAAAAGATTAGGACATCTTGGACAAATGGGGCTAAACAAACTATCCAAAAATGAAGCTATAAGAAATGTACCCAAACTAAGAAGAGAGAGAGAGAGATGCAATTTACAGCACGTGTCAAAAAGGGAAGATGATAAATGCTTCCCTAAAAAAATGTAGAGGTTCGAATAAAGAAGCCAATGGAGTTCATCCATTCGAACATTTGTGGGCTTATGAGACAAAGATCAACCAAGGGTTATAGGTACTTTATCTCCTTCATTGATGATTTTACAAGAATGGCTTGCATTATGTTCTTTAAACAAAAATTAGAGGCTTTTAATAATTTCAAGAGCTATAGAAGGCTAATTGAAAACCAATTAGGGGGAAAAATTAAAAGGCTTAGGACAGATAATGGGACAGAATACACATGTGATAAATTTGAAGAATATTTGGAGAAGTATAGAGTGAAGCATGAATATACTAGTCCCTACACACCTCAACAAAATGGAGTGGTCAAAAGGAAGAATAGAAACCCAGTGAAGATAGCAAGAACCATATTGGTTGAGCATGGTACTTCACATACATATTGGAGAAAGGCTATCACCACTGCAACTCAGATTTAAAATAGATGTCTGATGAGACCACATACAGTGAAGACACCCTATGAGCTATCGTATGAAAAGAAGCCAAATGTAAAACACTTTAAAGTGTTTAAAAACCCATGTCTCATTAAAGTTAAAGGCAAACATGTCAACAAATTTGATGAGAAGGTTGACGAAGGCATATTCTTGGGCTATGTACCAAATAGAAGAGGCTTCAAATGCTATAACAAAAGGTTGCTAAAAATGGTAGACAACTTTGATGTTAAAGTGATTGAAAATGGTGTTACAATGCAATCACAGCTTGAGGAAGCTGAAGATGCCATGTATGACAGCCGAAAAGAGTCTAAAAGTGATGAATCCGAGGCCATTCAACATAAGGAAAATGTTGATTCTTAAGTCATAAGTGATGAAGAAGAAGAATCAAGGCATTCCCTAACTTATAAAAGAGTCAAAGCTGAAGTTAAGGCCAAAAACATTATTGGAAGTAAAGAGGACTCTATGTAGACTAGAAGAAGACTAAGAGGTGGTGAACAAACCTCATTGATTTCCGAGGTGGAACCCAGATTCGTGGAAGAAGCATTAAAGCACAAGGAATGAGTATGTGCTATGAATGAAGAGTTTGATCAAATTGAAAAGAACAACACTTGGTGTTTAGTACTTAGATCTAAAGGGAAAAACATCATTGTAACCAAGTGGGTGTTCAAAAATAAGATCAATGAAAAAGATGAGGTGGTAAGGAACAAAGCAAGACTTGTTTATAAAGGCTACTCATAAGTAGAAGGTGTTGACTTTGAAGGGACCTTTGCTTCAATGGCCAGACTTGAAGCAATCAGAATATTCATGGTCATTGTTGCTCAAAGGAACTACAAAGTCGATCAGATGGATGTGAAGTTTGCATTTATGAATAGAGAGCTTGAAGAAGAGGTATTTATTGAATAGGTTAATGGTTTCATACTTGATCATGATGGTTCAAGTGTGTGCAAATTAAACAAGGCTTTATACAGCTTAAAGCAAGCTCTAAGAGCATGGTATTCCAAGCTAAATACATGCCTTAAAAATATGAAGTTTAGAAAATGGAATGTGGACAACAACTTGTATATAAAGGAAGACAACTGAGGCCAGTTAATTATTGTGCTTTATGTTAATGACATAATCTTTGCTGCAAAAAAGGAGGCCCTGCGTACTGCCTTTACTGAGCAAATGAAGAAGAAGTTTAAGATGTCCATACTTGGTGAAATGAAATTTTTCTTAGAATTACACGTGTTGCAAAGCGAGGCTGGAATTTTTCTCTCCTAAGAAAAGTATACTTGTGAGCTGTTAAAAATGTTTGGGATAAAGAACATTAAAGAAGTAAGCACTCTCATTACAGTTGGAACAAAGTTAAGCAAGGATAAAGAAGAGAACTTGGTTGATCTTAAGGAATACAGAAATTTGATTAGAAGCTTACTGTATTTGACAACATCAAGGCCTAATATTGTTTTTGCTATAACACCTTGTGCCAGATTTCAAAATGACCCCAATGAATCTCATCTCATGGCAGCTAAGAGAATTCTAAGGTATGTGAAAGGCACAAAAAATTATGGACTGCTTTATGATAAAAGTGGATACCTTAATTTGTATAGGTATACAAATGTAGACTGGGCTAGAAATTTTGATGATAGAAGATCATTGTTGAGTAGTGCATTTTATTTAGGTAGTAGATGTGTTTCAAGGCATAACAAAAAGCAAAATTTAATGACTCTAAGTACTGCAGAGGCTAAATATGTGGCTGCTACTAAGGCCTATACTCAACTGCTATGGATGAAATAATAGCTTGAAGATATGAACGTAAATGTGCAGCTACCATTGTTGATTGGTTGTAACAACCAAAGTGCCATCAATTTGTCAAAGAATCTTATCCAACACTTTAGAACTAAACATATTGAAATCAAGTATCAATTTATTAAAGAAAAAATGGATAAAAATGAAGTAAAGCTGGAGTATGTGCCTACCTTAAAGCAAGTTGTCGATATATTCACCAATGCTTTGTCAAGAAAGATATTTCAGAAGTTAAAGTTGACTTTATGTGTTTAGCCATCCCAAGAGGCTAAGTTATGCCTTCAACCCCTCTCCCCTTCCCTTTTCTATTATTCTTTGGATTTGTTGTCAAAAGGGGAGATATTTTGCACAAATCCAAAAAGAGTATATATTGATTAAAAAGGGGAGTTGCTTGATAAACAAAGGGAGAGAAATAGAAAAAATGGGTAGCCTAGTTAAGGGAAATGCATGTTTCAGGGGAAGCTGTGAATGACAATGTGTAGGAGGAGTTGTGAATGTCAAGGGTTGTTATATGTGCATTGTTAGATATTGGATTTAATGTGTTGCCAACAAATCCAAAAGGGGAGATTGTTGAGTTCATCTTTAATGACTAATGTTGGATTTATTGTCAACACCATCTCACTTGATTGTATGTGTTAATTTGATGTTATGAATGTCGTTGAGATGTAAAGAGGTCATTGGGCAAAATTGGTGATGGCAAAATTGGGTCAACCCTGAAGTTAATGAGTCAATATTGACCGTGACCCTAAATTTTAAGGGTCAAAGCTAACCTTTAATCCTAAATTTTAGAAAGTCAATATTAACCATTAACTTTAAATCTTAGGAATCAAATCTGGTTGTTGATTGTAGGGCAACTTTTGGGAATCAATGATGACCGTTGATGATCATGTAACCCTAATCTTAAGTCTCTATAAATAACTGCATGCACCTTGTAAGACAATAAGGTACTTCAGATTTTTTAAAAAAGAACGACAAACCTAAAGGCAGCCATAAGGAAAGGTGAACGGTAAAGAAAGAGGTATTTTAGGAGAGCA
The DNA here is from genome assembly GCA_021533255.1 of Ceriops tagal. Classification (NCBI taxonomy): domain Eukaryota; kingdom Viridiplantae; phylum Streptophyta; class Magnoliopsida; order Malpighiales; family Rhizophoraceae; genus Ceriops; species Ceriops tagal. The sequence continues at coordinate 6,503,338 of CM038605.1, read as the reverse complement.
GTAGCTGGCCACACCAAAAGAGGGTGCAGTAGCTGGTAGCTACACCAAATTAGCACTAACAAGCATTCCTTGCACCAGCAGGTGTTCCCAACACTAGCAGGCAATCCCTACACTAGCCGCATAACCAACAAGCATTCCCTGCACTAGCAGCACAACTAGTAGGCATTCCCTGCACTAGTAGCCTGTAATCCCAAAAATTATAGCAAGTCCAGCATATGCTTTAAAAGACACAATACTCTTTAGCACTCCATGTAGGTAAACATCTCTAAAAAATGATTCTGCAATGTGTATGATATCATCCATTTTGGTAAAAGCAATGAAATATGTTATCTTTGAAAACTTATCAAGTATAACAAAAATACAATCTTGGTCCTTCTTGAACCTTGGTAATTCAAAAATAAAATTCATGGGGTAAAAGTCTAGATATAGCTTGTTTATATGTAATACACATAGCACAAACTCTTTCAACATCCCTTTACATATGTGGTCAAAAGAAATGCTTATTTAAAATAATGAAAGTTTTTTTTGTGCCTCTTCTACTCTCTTTTTCTGTGTCATTTATTACTTCAATTCTTTCTTTTCACTTTTCATCTTCTTTTGTTTTGACTTTTTAGAACTGGATCTATCTCGACAACTCACCTTCACGCCATGATGCCATGGATGTGCATTCCAAGTAGGGAAAATTGGCAGTTGTGCTATAAATCAATCCTAGAAGCATGGTCAAATGTGATTCTTGCATTTAATGTCAATGATTTAACGTCATTTATTTGACATCTGATTTGAACCTAACAATGACAACTTTGCCTATTTTTGATTGCGTTGAAAAGTTTTCCCACTCTCTTCTTAAATATCAGCTTTTGTGGGTCGACTTGCACACATTATTTCCCACGATAGCAAACACATTGTCGGAACTTGCGTATTGACTCAGTCCATTCCCTTGAAAATTTATGTTCTTGTCTGGTATTTTTCTTTTGCAAGTCAGGTGGCAACATGAAAAAGGGTTTCAATGCTTGTCAAAAAATAAATTATAAAAACAAGTCTTTATATTACACCTTATAATTATATAATTGTAATTTTAATTGATGTAATTAAATTTAAAACACACACCCACATTTTAACTAAAACAATTCTTAATGTTCTTCCTCAATCATTATTTGTACTACCATTAATCCATAACTAGTTTAGCATGATGTTTGGCATTGTGTATGTAAAAATTATAGTTAAGTCTTTGTCATAAAGAGTTTGACATTGAAAATTAATTATGTGTCATCTATTTATGGCCAGGCTTTAACACACGAGATTCTAAGAAACACTATCGTACAGCTAAGACAGTGAGAACAAGGGTAAAAAGGTAAAAATAATAAATTGTATAAAATCCCAAAAGAAATACTGAACATGTGAGGGTAATAAAGTAAACTAACAATTGACCACCTTCGAATCCCTTCTACATCTTGAGTCCAAAGCCATCCAATTGAAAACTCCCCGCATCCTTGGTTATTATGGCGTCGTTTCTTGATTAGTAGGGGTAAAATAGTAAAATAACACATCCAAAACTCACAAAAAATGACTTTTGAATACGCACCCGGAGGGCGAAAGGGTAAAATAACAACCCACCGCCTATGCACCGCGCCTTTCTCGCTTGGATTTGCAAAACAAAGAAGCCCTTGAGAGCGTATGAGGTTTCAAAAGCAACGGACACTTAACAAAAATCAAAAATCAAAAACAACTCAAACTGAAAAAGAAACCGCTCCTCCTCACTTCCCTTTCCACGCTCCCTCCCTCCCTTGCAAAACCAGGCCTAGGGTTTGTGTAGGCTTTTTCTCATCTCCGCCCGCTGAGTCAGCCGATGGACGAGTCACCACTGCTACTTGTTTCCAAAATCGGCCTTCATCTTGGCTGCCTCAATCGCCGCAATAAGAACGGTCTCGTCAAATTCCTCCGAGTACGCTTATCATCGTTCTTCCCGTCGCATTGTATGAACCGACTTTTTCTTTCTTTTTTCTTTGTTCTGTTGAATGTCATTCTTGTTCGTGCTTGGTTTCTTGTTGCTTATTTGGTCACTACTGATTTCATTTTTCACCAGAAACTTGCAATGCCGTTTCTCGCTGCAGTCCATTACTCGAGAGTATGGGACTACCAGGGAGATACTTATGTCCCTTAATTCCATTTCTAACGATTCTTCTCTTCTCATCGGCCAAGTTCTTGATGTTCCTCTGTAAGGTTAATTTTGAACTTCCTTAACTCTCTCCACTTTCTTTATGTTTTTTCCCATTTTTTTTATTTTTACTTTTATTTTTTATTTTTTCCTTCCCTGTTCAGTCTTTTTTTTTTCTTCCTAAAGCAATCTTACATTGGCTTAATCAAATTAGAAGGAGGAAGTGATGCGCCTGTCCAATTTTTGGCGCTGTGCCCTCCATGAATTGACGCAACGCAGTTTAGCAATTTATTGCTATGGTACATATGTTTGTAACGCTTGTCTCGTAGAACTGTTGCGGCCCAGATTCCATTTTTTGTTGATACTCTGTTTAATTCGTTCAGGCTTTTATTAGGGGACTCAACTCTGGTTTTGACCCTTTGTCTTTATTGGGGTACCCCATTTTCTTTCACAAGAAGGGAGCCATGGTTGGAGGCCATGCCCCCAACAATTATTGAATTCCTACACGGGTCCCACGTTAATACTCGCTTTCCACTAGACACTAGCGTATCGCCATCTTTTTCATGTGTGTTGTCGGTACATCCTTGACCCCTGCACAAATGTTTAAATGGAACACTCACATGTCTTCCAGTTTGTCTCATGAGATTGTTATACAAAAATGGAAAAATTGTGTGTCGCAAGGAAAGAAAGCAAGAATACTGTTATCAGCCAATATAATCAGCATATTTCAGTTCTTTGAGTTTGATGTACTAATATATGCATAAAATGTAATTTCCCACATTGATTTAGGAATAGTATTTCCCTTTTGAATGGTGCAAGAGGATTTCTCAAAATCTAAAATATTCTTGTTACAAAATTAGGTGATTCCCTCGACTAAGGGGAGCAATTTCGTTGACTATCAGTGTACCTCCCCAAAATTTGTCAGTTCCTGCAATTAATACTTTTTTGTACTTTTGCTAATTTCACAAGTATCAAGCTCTATGTGAATCGGTGATATCCATTAAACTTGACCTTACAGATTTTTGTTAGCATTCTCTTATAAATTAATGACATTGTAATGTTGATTGCCAGCTTGCAATTCATTGGTAACGAATGTAGACTCACCAGATTACCCCTTACTTGTTGCTAATGGAACTTATGTCTTGGATGCAAGTGTGGTGCAGCAAACAACTGGACATAAGTGTATTACTTGGATGGCTTTCCATGTCCAAATATTTGCTCCTCGTTTAATGGATTTCTTAAGGATTTGTACTGATTTCATGCAAAATTGTTCCTCTTCGTCACCATCCAGGTTACAATGTGAGCCATCTGGGCTTAATCCGTCTAACTCGGCAACTTACCCTGCCATGCAATGTGCAGGAGTGCATAATTTTTCCCTGAGCAACACCACAACAACTAGCTACAGCAGAACCACCTATGCCTATGCCGGTTTCTCATCCAACCAAACAATTTTCACAACCCTTGCCACTGAATCCACTTGTCTAGCCGTCGGTCCAAGTAAGTGGAGATACCAAGCTTTGCATTTTCATCGGCATTCATTTTCAAATGGTGTTAGCCCGTTCATGTGCTTGAAAAGAGTAGAAACTCATATACTTGTGTGTTATTGTTGTTTTTGATGATATAAACAGCTCCTAGAAGTTATGCTCCGAGAATCAGTTCTAGTTGGGGCTCGCTTTTCATCTTCATTCACCTAATCCTGCTTTGTGCATCTATTTTGTAGTATTTTATTTTGTTTTGGATTTTTCTTTTTGTTTTCTTTTTTATTTTTTTTGGATTTTAGGCGGGGAAGAGGGTGGACATGGGGATGGTGTTTGGGTGTTGTAAACACAAGTGTGTAACCGAAAATTTGCAATGTAGACAATTCCTTGTGAGCAGTTAATATTTGTCCAAGATTGCTTTGTCCCAATAGAAACTAAATTAGTCCATTCCCATCGATTTCTATTCTAGCAGTAAGTGGTTGCTAACGTTTTGGTTTCTTGAAAATATTTCTTTGTTTGGCTTTTTGGGGCTAAATGGCACTAATGTTTTTGTTTCTTTAAAATATTTCTTTGTTTGGCTTATTGGGGCTAAATGGTGCTGACTTTGTTTCTTGGAGTCGATTATTTCTTATAGACTAAGATGGTATATTGCTCAATTTTCAATGTGTAAGTTTTAGCAAACAAGTGATAAAAGCGCGCTCCCCCTCTTTAGAAGTTTTTTGTGCTTTTGGTGATTGTTATCTAAAACGAGACAAGCAAAACTAGTTTTCTTCTTGTTAGGTTGTTTTATGGCGTGGTATTCCTTTTTTTCCTTTTTCTTCCTGTTTCATATTGGATCTTGTATTATTCCTCAAGCAAGGTTGGTTTTACCAACTTAACGATATTGTTATTTGCAACCAAGATTGTAAGGTACTAGAGATCCTTCTTGACATTAAGATATTTTTATTCAACAAACTGGACACTTGGATCTTGCAATTGTTATGTCTATGTGTTTAGAGATTGAAAAAGTAATAATTTTACTTATTCTTAATAATACATTAGACAATAGCTTTATAGATGCTGACTTAGTAAAAAAGGAAATTGATAAAAAAAAAGTAAAAAATACATCGAATCCCATAACTGATGGGAGACCTTAAAAAACCTACCTAAATTAGTTTATTTTTAAAGATATATTCTAAAAATAGCTAATTGTACTCCCAGTTTGGATATTATACTTTGAAATACTAAGCTGGTGGATATTATGCTAGATATTAGCACGCTTGCTGTGTGTAGGCATGTAAGGGGTACAAATCAGCCTACTCCCTAAGTGTTCTTTGATAAAGTGTCTATTGACTTCAATGTGCTTCGTTCGATCATGTTGTATTAGGTTGTGAGCTATGTTAATTGCAGACTTGTTGTCACAATAGAGTCTTATTGAGCCATCCCACTTAATCTTCAAGTCTTCTAGAATGATCTTTAACCAAAGTACTTCACACACATTGAGCCATTGCTTGAAATTTTGCTTCTGCACTAGACTTGGTTACTACATTCTGTTTTTTACTCCTCAATGTCACAAGGTTTCCACCAAGAAAGGTGCAATATCTAGTGGTTGACTTTCTGTCAACAATTGACCCTACATAATCAGCATCTGTGTATGTCTCAAGTGCTAAACCTCCGTTTCTTTTAAATAAAATATCTTTCCCTGGTACTCCCTTAAGGTACTGTAATAATCGGTGAGCTGCATGTAGATGAATTTTCTTTGGGTTATGCATGAATTGGCTAATCACACTAACTGCATATGTTATATCTAGTCGTGTGTGTGACAAATAAAGGAGTCTTCCTACAAGGCCACATGAGTATAAGTGACTGCCTTAAAGTGATTCCATGTAAAGTATTGATGTTATGTTATAAAAAGGATTCTAAGGAGTTCAGGTTTGTTCTTCCTGTTTTTTGATGCATTCCTCTCCAATTCAGGATTTATGGCACCCAATGTTATCTTTGTAAATGTCGTTTAGGTCCCAAAATGTGGAAGTTATGCTTGTAGAGGATTTGTTTCTGGTAATCTCTTTACTAAGGAGAGGATAAGGTATTATATCCATTTCTTTTCTCTTGTCATTCCTCTGCACGTGAAGGCATTGAACTCAATTTTGTCTTTGAAACAAAGGTATTCATGTTAGTTCTTACTGTAATAGAAATGGTGGTTTTTTTTTTTTTTTTTTTGACCTGGTCTGTGTGTTTTAGGTTACAAATGGAAATGCATGCTTATTTAGCCTTAAGGAAGAAACAAAAGATAAAGCTCAAGGTTGTTGTAAATGCTGATGTGTGATCTGTGGTTAATGGACAAAATATATGCATGCTTAATTTGCCGCTATGCTATTTATTATTTTATTGACCAGTATTGACATTAGTCAAATCTAATTTTATGACCTATAAAACTCTTTTACATAATTCACTTGTATTAACTGTTCTTAGTTTTGTTGTGATGAAA